>BLXL01010882.1:0-13914 GCA_023170135.1 Acarapis woodi
ATTATATTATATTATATTATATTATATTCGATACGTGCAAGCACAATATTTTCAAACTTTTTTTTATCAAGAATTTCAGGCTCGAATAAAATGTGTATCTTTAGTTTTATAAGAAAAATTAAATTTTTTTTCAAAACAAAAATATAAGTATTTTATTAATTTTTTTTTTCTTTTTCATTTTCAAATCGGGCCACTAAACTGATTCACAACAAATCTCTTAGCGATTAATCTCAACAAATCCTCAACTTTTTGAAATTACCTATTTTTTTTATAAATAATCTAGATTAGTAATTCGAAAACGAATAGATCGATAGAACAAAAACCAGTAAATAAATAAAAAATTCGTAATTTTTGTGATATATATACGATGTATCATCATTCACATGCTTATAGGATTTAAATTTCAGAAATTATATTCTTTTAAAATTGAAGATGTTCTAAATGATATATTTCATTGAAGAGCTTCTTTGGTCTAGTATTTAAAACTTATCAGTAAATAATTTCACCTTTCAGTAACTTCTCAGTACATTTAAGTACACTTTTAATTATTTGTCTTTAATTCCTGACATGATGGCCTAATATTTTATCACTTAAGCTAAATTTATTTTTAGTTAGAAAATTTTATCTCCTTCTTTGCTCGCTTTAAGTGATAAACATAATAAAACAGCATAGAAGAGACATATATCGAGTGGATATAATCCACGTGTTCAGAACACTTTTTTAGCAACACGATGGCTAAAAAGGTAGGCAAAATAAAACCGACAAAAAGTAATGAAGAAGATAGCTCGGATTCAAGCGTGTTGATGAACAATACGCTAATTGAAAGCAATGGTGCGAAAAGTACATCGTTCAAAACTGAAAAAAGTCTTGTTAATTCAAATAGTACGAACATTATCATAAAAGAAGCTATAAACCCATCTAATTCAAGCTCGTTATCATCATCGGTAGCGAATGTTAATAATGGAGCACTATCATCTACTAAGACTATGGGCGTGAGTAGTCTAAGTGTCAAAGATAAAAATACGGTTAAAGAGAATCTTTGTAAGGAGGAAATCGTTGAAGGATTTGCGTTTCTAACATTTCTCACCTATTCTGATCTCGAGGTAAGTCTTTGATTATTTAATTTGTGAATTCTATTTATATATCATTTATAATTTTTTTTTCTCATATGCAGAAAAGTATTAATTTAAATGAAAAAGATGCAATAGATACCTGTAAATTGGAAAATAATAGTTGCAATACGACAAACAATAATCATGTAAATAAGAAAAAACAAAAAGACAACAACAAAGAAAGTAATACTAAGTTTACGAACAGTAATCCGTCAATAATAAATAATAGTGCAGCCATTAATGAATCATCAATAAAAAATTCAACACATATTAATTCATTACCTAGTTTTTTAAGTTCATCATCTGCTGTGAATAGTAACAATGTTACAGATAAAAGTAAAAATAAATTAACAGGTGTAAATAAGTCATCAATCAAATCAACACTATCTTCATCATCATTCTCTTCTTGCTCTTCTTCAACTTTGACTAATAAAGAATCTAGCAATTTATTTAATAAAAATAGTAATAATTCTTCAAACAAATCCTCATTTAACAATGAGTACCCTGATCAGAACAAAGAGATGACCAACAAAGAATCTATGAAAAAAAAGCGACCAAAAGAGATTAAAGATTGTGGCAACTGTGAGCTTGGTAATAACAAACACACGAATATGAAGACATCTAAAGAAAGTAAATCAAACGATAAAATGAAAGGTAATCATAGCAAATCGCCTGTCCAATCAACAAATAAGACTAAAGAAGAAAAAAGATTGTCGGATGATCAATCAACAACTTCAACAAGTTTGCAATCATTAAGTACGAGTTCAACAACGTCAACGACTAAAGATAAAAAGATAAAGAATAGGGAAAAATCGAAAGATAAGCAGCAATCGATATCGGGCAAAGAAAAGATAAAGAAAGAAAATAAAAAAGAGTCGAGTAAAGAGAATAATGCTGATGATAGTCAGCCGACAAAGAAACGTGATAAGAAGCATGCAGTTGATGAAACATCATCGATCGATTTGAATAGCAGTGTAAATAGTTTCCAAGAGCATTCAGAGAAAAAGAAATCAATGAAAGATAAAACAACCAAATTGTCGTCCTCTTTTTCAAAACATAAATTAACTTTTTCGTCTGGTCTAAGTGAAAAATCTAATGGTAGTGGTAAATTAACTAGTAATAGTGATAAAAGTGAAAAAAATTCTACATCCAAAAAACAACATAATGGACTTATACGTGTATCATCAAATTCATCCATTTCATCTTCCGTTTGCACTAATAAAAAGAAAAAATCGAAAAATAAAGATGAAAAAGATATACAAACGGATAAACTTAAATCAGCAAAAAAGGTATTTATCATTTATAATTATATATATTTTTATGTCGATTTTTATGCTTTTTCGATGCTCGACATGTACTAATTTGTCTATCATTTTTACTTTTGATTGCATTATTCATTGAAAATTATCATAGTCATTTAAATATCGTGTTTACTTTTTAAAAAAATAGTCAATTTCGATTCATGACTATTATATACTTACATAAAATTGCATCAATTTTTTTTTTTTTGGTTTTGAAAGTAATTCTCTTTAAAAATGCTTAATATGCCCAAAGTTTGATGTCTTTTAAGTGTTTAGTTACTTTTAAGGATATTTCTCGAAAAAATTCCACTTTATTCTCTTTTACTATTTAATACAATATTTGGGTTTAGTTTTAGTATATAAATTTTGTTTATATATTCTTTTCTCAAAATTGAAGTTTCTGAAATTATCCACACCAAGTAAGTGTATTTGAGCCGTCTGGTAGACTTGAATTCTGTGTAAACCATATACATTTAAATCAGTTGTTTTACCACCTATCGTATTTTATAAAAGAATGTACATACCTACTCTTTAATTCTTATTTTAGAAGCTAAGCGCTCTTCTATTCATGCTGTGAGCATGCACAAATTGGCATTTGAAATCTCGTTCTTATGACCTGCCGTATGAGTGATTCGAGACGATAAATGATTTTATGAATTTCATATCAGTGGTAGCTATTAACTTGATCTTCATACCCATTTAGATGTGTGTTTTTTACAATATTTTGCATGTTTTTATAATGCATCTCTCGATAGAAGCTTGCTTTTCAATGCTATCTTTTGAAATACACTTGAAATAAACTCATTTGAGATATTTGCAACATTTTAAAGTTACTTTCTGAAGCGTTTCAAAATGCATCGCTCGCCGTGTATCAATCTGGAACTATTAAATCATTTGATAAAAATTTAAAATTTTGTTAAAAAATTTCTTTTTATTAGTTTGATGTGTTAATAAGATTAAGTTAGTGGTCTGAAATAATCATATGATGAATGCTTAAATGAAATTTAAAGTTTGATACTTCAAGCATCAATCATATTCTATGTGTATAATTTTTCATTTAAAAAATTTTATGTGGATTCGGCATTAATTTAAATTTTTTGACGATTCTGCTGAATTTCATAAGTTCAAATCTAATAGGTTTATATATCTAGGTAATTTTTAATTTATGAATATTTAGCCTATTGATTTAAGGCGATTCAAATAGACTGAAAATTTACCATTGATTTTACACCCTTCAACTTTAATTATTTATGTATTTGAATAAAATCTATAATCTTATATCAAATTGATAGTCCAAAAGTCGGTGGTGGTGTGCTGTTTTTGAATGCACTAATTTATTTTTTTTTATAAATTAAAGAAAATTGCCTTTTCGGTAGTACTATTTTTTTTCGCATACTGTTGGCTATATCTTTTGATCTGCACTAATTATGCGATTCGTTTCATGTGAATTTTATTTCACGAATTTAATTAATAAACCATAGATAGCAAGTGTAGATAAGCGAAATGTTTTTTTTATCTTATATTATCATTTAAAATTGCATATATATCAAATATCCTCGTGAAAAATTCTTTCATATGGTATTCATTTTTTGATTTTAAAGATAGTTTATCTTTTAAGAAACTGATTATTGTTTTTTGAAAATGCTTCTAATTCTTAATGTCCGAACACAATTGAAAATAGCATTTATGATCATAAATCTATAAAAAAATTATCTGAAATTTTATGATCTTATGTGANNATTCGAATAATATTATCATCATATTATTAGTGAAATGGTGGCATCACGATAATCTTGTCGAAATAATTATTGTGGACAGGTAGATGCAGGTATAAATTTAAAAGCGATTTGAATTTATAAAATGAATAAAATTTGTAAAAAAATACATGAAAAAGGAAAAAATGAATTTTCATTTTATATGAATGCTTCTTGTTAGAAAAATTTAATAAATAATTATTAAAAAGTTGAAATAAATAATAAAATAAAAAAAAAAAAAAAACATTAGTGACGATAAGTAAAGATCGTCAATTCAAATTACAGTGAATTGAAAATTTAAGGTATCAGGAGCAAAATGTATAAAAAAATATTAAAAAATAAATTTTAACATATCTTGAAAAAAAAAAAACAGAACATCGCAAAAATTAAATAAAATTTAAAAATTTTCAATTAAAAGAGTATTTAATAATGGATATGTTTTAATGGTAAACATATCCAGATAAATAGACATAAATCGAATCGGTAGATTAAATTCAATTTGCTTGCAATTAAAGACAAATCATCTACCACTGGGTGGCAAAACGATGAAAATAAAAATGTAAAACTATAAATAATCATTAATTTTCAATTCTTCTAATATTAATAAGCATACTCTTGATTTGAATTTTTACGAATCTGCTATCAAAATTTAAAAAGTTTGAATTTAAAGGAGTGGTGGTACAACATGTCAAAATCACTTACTCAAAAGCAAAAAAAAAAAATGACTTGAGCTGATGAAAAAAAATTTCTAGTCTAAATTTTTCGCTTGTACGCGTTTTAAAAATTTTTTTAAATTATAAAGACTTTTGAGCATCATAACATAAGAGAAGATATTTTTTTTTATCAAAAAGAGATGAAAAAAAAAGATGAAAAAAAAAAAGATGAAAAAAAAAAACAAAATCTAATTTTTAAAAACGATTATTCATCTTTTTTCAATGCATTTTTCTAGCAAAATAAAATTTTTTTTTGAGCATTATTCATAGGGAAACTTTGAAAATAAGATTTTTGAAAATCGGTGTAATGTTTTATGTGGAAAATTCCAAAATTCTATCTAATCAATCTTATTGAATTAATTCTTTAAAATTATTAAATAGAATTAAATAAAATTTGAAAGAAAAAATTGGAAAACAGAAATTTGAATTTTCTTGTCCTCCGATGCCTTTATTAATGTTAAATGATAGTGTTTTTTTCCTGATTTAGATTTATTTAGATTGAGAAAGGAATTCGGAAAGAAATAAAATGAACGAAAAAAATATTTTTAAGAGAAAATTTCATATAATTAAAGATTCCATAAATTTTTCTAAGAAAATCAACTAAATAAATTCAAATTTTATTAAGATAAAAATTCATTTCAAGTTTGCGATTTATCAAAAATACGATTACAAGAAAATTTCAAAATTTTATTTCAACATTTTCAGAAATATGAAAATTTGTTGAAGACATTGTGATCACGTTTTAAGCACATAAATAGTGAAAATTAATAAAAAGAATAGAATTTATTCATGAGCTCAAAGACACAGATCAAAGTGCTTTTTTCAGCGTTTACCTTTTAGAACATTTTAGTATATAAATAACAAAAAAATCACCTCGAAAAACTAATTCTGAAATATTAGGCTTAAGAAATTCTATTGGTTTTAAATTCAGAATTTTCAAAATCTTATTTGTTCGTCGCTTTTAAAAGTTAAAAGAACATGAGTTTTTAATGATTTTCTAAATATTCTGATTTGGCACACACTCACTAAAACAAAAATACAATTATTTTTAATGGCCTGTCATCGTTGTTGGTTAGTCATTCCGTCTTTATAGATAAAAAAAAAAAATGTTTATAAATATTTCTCGAGCAGAAGGAAACATTTTTATTTCAAAATTTTCGATAAATTATAATAACTCGATTTTTAAAAAAATATATAATTCATGAAATAAAATTCGAATCGATAAGTAGCAAAAATAAAAAACTTAGCTCACCTTAATTAATCTAAAAATGGTTTATTTATATTATATGTTTCCTGTTCATTTAATAATTAAAAAAGACCAAAATCTGACCGATAATAAATGAGATCATTTTACACACTTTTAAATAGAACAAGAAAAAATATTTACCATTTAAAGAAAGTAGAATTGATAAAAACACAAGAAACACGATTAAATAAGTTAATTATTTTACGAAAAATTTTAAATTGATATAATAATTAGAAAACTTAATATTTTAAAATCAAATCCAAGAAATACACGAGTAAAAATGGGTTGAAATGTTGAGAAGAATAATTCAATGATAATCAATGATGAAAACCATAACTTGTCCTCTCTTTTCTCAAATTTCTAAATATTCTATGTATATATATATATATCTTGTATATTATATATATGCGAAATATAAATGTAAAAGAGGTGCTGCTAATCCGTTTTATTTAATCTAAAATTTGCTTGCGATTCAAGATAATGTTTTTCAACAATGGTTGTTAAAGAAAAAAAACGCTTCTCTGATTTTAGAATTGAAAATTTATTTTTTTGGTAACATTCCTTAAATGATGGTTGATCAATGTCAAGATCATTTTGAGATTGATCTGAATTATAATTTATTCCTTTTTAGAAGAATTTTTTTTCGATAAGTAGCTGATTCGATCAGCTTAAGGGCACAGACCACAATAAAAAGAGAAGGCAAAATATTTTATGAGCATGTAAGAGAGACCGAAAAGAAAGAGTGTAGATGATAGCAAAAATAAAAAAAATGTACAAAAAAATAAGATTTTCTTCTTTTTGGTCTTTTTCACTGCATACAAAAAAAGAAAAAAGAGAAAGAATTTACACTTTGAATTTTTCTCTTTTATACACAAAAAAAAAATCGACTTTTTACAATTGTTTATTATTAATATCGATGATTTAGCATCTTTAAAAAATACTAATTGAATATGATCACTTAATAAAGAAAAGAATATTTATTTAAAGATCATTTTCCAATAATTAACCTTAGAACAAAAATATTTAAAAATCGCTTACTAACAAAAAACGAATCCGGATAAAAAGTATTCTCTGTTTAGACTTTTTTGTTGAACGAATTCATTCTGTTTTGCATAAGCCCCGCCTCAGTCTAAATTAGTTTGTTAAAGGTGGAGTTACTTGCACTCAAACTCAGCTCATTGTGCCGGGATTTTTTAAAATACATTCTCATTTTTCCTTGAATTTTTAATACATTTTAATTTAATTTAATTACTATTTTTTTTTTTTGCATTTTCAATCGATCATATATTTGAGAAATGAATTAATTTTTTTCTGTTGTTTTATTAGTAAAACTCAAATAAATAAAAAAAAACTATATTCTTTTTTGGAAAAAAAAAAATTCTTAAAAAAAACATTTTATGTTGTTTTATATTATTTTTAAATCAAATAACAATTTAACCCTCTGATCATAATTTTCTTTTTTATTTCGTTATTAATTATATATAAATTAATTTATATGAATTACTCTTCATTCAAAACCACTATTTGAAAAAAATTATTTATCGCATTTATTCAGACATCTTAAATAAATGAACAAATTTATTTCACTTGTTAAAATGAATAATTTATTGATTTCAGAAAAATATTTTCTTTTTCAGTTCAGCTTAATGAATCGAAAAAATGAAAATTATTCGAAAAAAGATTATTCGAAAAAAATTATTCGAATAAAAAAAATTAATGATTAACTTTTTGAAAACCTGATTATTTAAAAACTTGATCTGCCATCTTTTATTGCTCAATAAAAATTAAATGATTAAATTTTTATCGTAAAATTTTTATGAATAGCATAAATAAATTTCTAACTTAAAATTTTCAATGCATTTAATTTTTATATGAAAATGATAAAATAGATTTTTTTTTTTTGGAAAAATCTGATAATTTTAAAATCAGAGCACATTTTTCGAAAAAAAAAGTAAAAATTTTCGATAAAATATTCTTCCAATCAATATTCTAATAATCAAATTTTAAGAAAAGCAATTTCTAGAGTAAATTAAAAAAAAAACTCAGATATACATTTATTTTTTATATTTTATAATAAAAGAAATATTAAGAAAATTCTGTTTGTCTTTTTATTTTCATATGCAAAAAAAATTATTTTTTTTTTGGCAAAAACATTATATTTTACTTTAAAAGATATACATTTAATTCTCAGAGTTTGAAATTTAAAATTTTTTATTTAAAAAGCTATATAATTCTAATTTCATTCACATCTAAAAATAACTAAATTTTTTCTTTTCCTTAAGTCGACTTTGATCAAGTATTTGTCTATGAATTTTCTTAATTAATTATGAATTTCAAATTTGATCTAAAAAAATGATGTTTTCAAAGAATATAAAAAAAAATAAGTTTTTTTTTTTGAATATTTGTCTTTGAATAAAAATGAAGAAAAAAGAAAAATTAATCTATTTTCTAATTTTTATGTCTATTAAATTTATTTCGATTGAATCAACAATAAGAGATGAAGAGATTAATATAGGTAATTACATAATATTTGAAAAAAAATCTTCAAAATATAATATTTTTTATTTTATTTTTGAAAAAGCTGCAATATTTCAATCACCGAATATTTTCAATCCATCTTTACAAGGTTTCGAAGATGGTATAAAATATGCGAATACTTACGTAGGTTTTTTGAATTAAAAAAAAAATTTTTAACCATTTGCCTATCAACTAATGAAAAAATAATTTGTTTTTACATAGATTCTTAAAGGCGGAATGAAATTGAAGCCGAGTATAAGTCATGTTACAATTGATGACTCATTCGAAGCAATCAATAATGGTAAGTGTAAAGCTAATCAATAAACCTTCTAAACTTTACGTTTTAGTAATGTAAAAAAAAATTATTTTTTTTATTTTTTAGTGTGTCAATTAATTCAGCAAAAAAGTATTTGGGCTATATTTACTTCTCAGTCGCTGCCTATTAACTGGATTATACCATCGATTGCGAACAATCTCCAAATACCTAACATTCAAGCAATTTTGGATTATTCAAATTCCAGAAAGATATTTGACGATGATTTGAAAGCAAATTTTACAGTCAACATTTATCCGGATGCATCATTACTTAGTCAATCATATAGAGATTGGACTGAACAAAGTGATATTAAAGCACTTACTATAATATATGAACGCAGAGAAGGTGAATAAAAATAATTGAGTGCTCAAATATTAGCGAATCTATTAATTATATTTTTACTTTTTTTTTTTTATTCTGAATAGACTTAATATTTATTAAAGATTTATTAGAATTAAATTCACCAATAAACAAAATTAGAATTTCGATAAAAGAACATCTAGTTGAAGGTTACGATTTCAAAAAGTTACTTAAAGATAGTAAACAAAAAAATGGTGATAATTTTATACTTGCTATTCCGTTGGATAAAATTACAGAATTAATTAAACAGGTTTGAAACATCTTTAAAAATTTTATAATTGCAACCCAATTTCAATAATAATCTATTTTTATTCAGGCTGATGAACTTAATTTGATAACTGAGTATAATAAATATTTAATTACGAATTTGGTAATGAAATTTTAAGTTTAAACTTTGCTTTGAATTATATATTTATCTTTTTCCTAATAAAGGATGCATTTACGTTAAATTATGGTCTGCCAGATAATAATAAAAATATTACAACATTATCCTTAATTAATGTTGAATTATTAAAAAATGAGCCATTTGTTAGATTTGCCTCAGAATACAAGGTATATTTGAACAAACAAATAAATCAATCCTTTTTCATTAAATAACAATCAATTTTTTTTTGTTACATTTATAGCACGAGCAAGCATTAATGTTTGATGCTGTAACGACATTTGCCAAAGCTCTCACACAACTGAAAAACTCAGCCTATTCAATTCAATCACCAGCAGTTAGTTGTAGACGAACCAATAGATCGAAATGGGACGGAGGTCAAATAATTATAAATCACATTAAAAATGTGAGTTAAACTAACTTTTTTGTTTGATAAAATAAAAATTTTTCTATTCTTTTATGGAAAGACAATGTACGAAGGATTAACTGGTCCTATTATTTTTAATGAAAATGGGCAAAGAGTTAATTTTACGATGAGAATATTAGCTATCCAACAATATGACACTACATTTAATCAAACCGGATTTTGGACTGTGGAAAAAGGTGTTGAAATAGCTAGAATAAAGCAAGAGGATGTTGAAGAAGACATCAAGAAAATGCTTCGTAACAGAAGAAATCCATTGAAGGTGGCTACGATGCTCGTAAGTTTAATAGAATAATGGAAAAATCTATTGAAAATGTGAATCACAGTTTTTTATTTCTGATGAAAGGTTGAACCTTATCTAATGAATAATCCATCAGGCGAAGATCAGGATCATTTAAGAGATTTTATAAGTTCAACTCAAAATTATACAGGTTTTTGCGTAGAACTTTTAGATAAATTAAGAGATCGATTAGGTTTTGAATACGAGCTCACTGTTTTAAATGGTACATCTGTAATGTTACTCGAACATGTAAAACAACAAAAAGCTGACTTAGCGATAGCCGATATTACCATTACAAAAGAACGCCAATTAGAGGTCGACTTTACAATGCCATATTTATCGGTAATTTAATATTTGCAAAAAAAAACCTACAATTAAAAAAAAATGTATTTTCTTTATTAACGAAAAGCTTGGTGTTGCGATTTTGTACTCAAAAAGTTCTTCTCAAACAAAAGATCTGTTTTCATTTATGCAACCTTTCAATATGAAAGTCTGGCTTCTTTTAGGTACTGCAATTTTAGGTGTTTCGCTTTTTATGTACATAATTAGCCGAATAAGTCCGTACGAATGGGTTTCAAGTCACCCATGCGAAAGTGAACCTGATGAAATGGAAAATCAGTTTTCATTGGGCAATTGTATTTGGTTTACATTAGGAAGTATTATGCAACAAGGATCTGATTTAGCACCACGAGCACCATCAACAAGACTTCTTGCCAATGTATGGGCATTTTTTACTTTAATTATGACATCATCGTACACAGCAAATCTAGGTGAATATTATCCAATTATTTTGTTCATTTTTGAATTCAAAATTTTGAAAATTTTACAATGTTTTTTTTCTTATTTAAATGAAAATCTGAAAAAAAAAAATGCATGCGTTATTTGATTTGATAAATAATCAGGAAGATGATTTAATTACTGGTACCATTCAGAGCTTACAGAAAAAAAAATGCATGAAAAAAAAAAATAAAAATCAATTTTTACGACTTAATCATAGAATTGAGCTCAAATATATTTTTTAAAAATTTCGACCTTAAGTGATGTAAAATAAAAATTTGGTGATGTTAAAAAATTTATTTTTTTTTTTATAATGGTTGAATTTGTTTAAGATATTTTATAAGTAATATTTTAAATTTTATCACCTTTGCAATAAAATTATTTTTCATGTTAAGCTGCTGTTCTAACACTGTCTGGTTTAGAAGTCGAGATCAAATCGGTCGAAGATCTAGCAAGACAGACAAAAGTCAAGTATGGCGTTCAAGTAGGTGGATCGACTTACAAATTCTTTAAAAATTCACAACATTCTACTTATCAACGTATGTTTAGTTATATGGAATCAATCGAGAAAACGGAAAAAGTATACACAAAAGGTAATCCAGAAGGTGTTAGTCGTGTATTAAAAGGTGAATATCAAGATTATGAACTTTGCTATAAATCTGAAAAGAAAAATTCATTAAAAAAATTTATTCTTATTTAGGACAATTTGCTTATCTAATGGAAGTACGTGATTCCGTATCTTTTTTATTAATTTAATTTCATTGCATTTTTTTTTTCATTTTATAGAGTACTACACTAGATTTCTTCACAAATCAATATTGTAATTTAACACAGATCGGCAATCTACTTGATCGTAAAGGTTATGGTATTGTTTTCAAGCAAGGCTCACCTTATACAAGTTTAATGAGTAATGCAATACTTAAATTACAAGAAGAACAATATTTAAGTGCATTAAGAAACAAATGGTTTTATGATTATCCATCGAAACTTCGACTTTTGAGAACTCCGACAATGGGTGAATGCCCTAAAATTGAAGTAGCTTCTAGTGGAGCAAAAGAGATGGAGGTGATCGATGTTGGCGGTGTATTTATTGTTTTAGTAGTGGGCTTGGCAATCGGTATTTTATTTTCATTAGCTGAAATATGGTGGAAAGCAAAAAAAATTGCCCGACATGAACGTGAGCCTATTTGTACATTGATCTGGCGAGAATTTTATCGTACTCTTAAATTAGGCGGTAGCACTACAACTGATAATCCATTACTTTTGATGAAAACAAGTTCATCAAGTAATGCTAATTTTTTAGCTAGACCCTCTCAATCAATATTACCAGGTGAAAATGACAAGACAACATTAAGTAGCGAAAAGTTCAAGGACTTAAATTCGAATAAAGCACTGAAATCTCGCAGAAGTAAATCTAACGCAGGATTATTAAAAAAAGATACAAATAGCAAATTCAATTCACAACAGCAACCAGCATTTAACGTATCTATGAACACAAATGGACTTCAATTTGTTAATAGTAATAATAAGTTAGGTAAAACTCTGATTTCAGATGATCTATTTGGTGATTTGGAAGAAATGAACCAAATGAATGATCAAGTTGATCCCATTTTAGCGCCACCGCCAGAATTCGATAATCAGACTGCGAAAATTAAAAAATCTCATGATAAATATGGTTCATCTAAATTTACTCCTCAAGAAAATAATATTTCGAATAATATGGCCAATCAAATTGAGCCACCAATTAACGATAATTCAAAATATATACCGTTGCAAATGATATTTCCAAAGATTGGTGAATCAAAAAGTAAGCAAAAAAGTAATAAATCAGATAAAAACGTGGATTTAAATGATAACGATAATATATTACGACATAGATCTTATTTGACTGAATCACCTATTAAATGGCCTGTAGAAATGAATAATTATAACAATGAATAAAATTTTGATTTTAAGTATTTTAAATTTCATAATTTTTCACTGCATCAATTAGTATATTGTAAAATTCATTTTATATCCAAATTCGATTTACTTCACATTGCTTTCAATATTTCAAATTATATATTATTATTCATTGTTGATAAGATTCTATTTATTTTTTTCTATTTTTTCTTAAAAAATCGATATTTCAAATAATTTAATATGATAGGTTTCAACCAATTTTTTTTTTTGAATAAAAAGTAGCAGTAGTAATAAATTTGATGAATTACCTTTATTTGATGAAAATTTCAATAGATAAACGAACAAACAAAAATTTAACTTTTTTTATGCTAATAATTTTATGTATTATTATTCGGTTGCGCTACAAGTAAAAGAAAAAGAGTACTAAAAAATGGATAAATGATATGCATTTGATACATCTTACAATCAGCACAAACTACAAAATAACATTTGACTTGTAGACAAGATATCGGTCTTTAGTTTGTTCTATTAGAGGTGTGGTTACAAAATGAATTAGAGAGAATATAAAAAAAAACGCGATTTATAGAGGACTGAGATGTGTTGTTTTTAATTATAACTATTTTCAATGTGTATTTTTACAGGTGATTTTTTATTTGGTCCTAAACCAATTAGTGTTTAAAATAATAAAATAATAAAATAATAAAATAATAAAATAATAAAATTAAAATTAAAATTAAAATTAAAATTAAAATTAAAATTAAAATTAAAATTAAAATTAAAATTAAAATTAAATAAATTTTGTGTTGATTACCAATTGCATCATTGAATTA
>BLXL01010883.1:0-16695 GCA_023170135.1 Acarapis woodi
AAAAATTTGTTCAAATTTGGCGCTTGTTTGCATCATTGTATATTTTATTCCAATGTATCTGTTAAATTCGTATAAAAATGAAATTTAAAATCATTAAATAGTAAAAAAAGAACTCATAAATAAATTAGAAAAAAATTGGCGTTAAATTTGCATGTAAACTGTGTACTGTGAAAAAGAATTGAAACAAAAAACGCAAATAGATTCGAAACATTTTAAATTTTTTAGACGTCTTTCAGCACTCATTATTCAATAAGAAGATTTATAGTTTTAGTATAAAATATTAATATACAGATCAAATGTAAGTGACTTTGCAGTAGTTATTACCAATAAAAAGTTCAAAAATAATGTCAAAAATATTGTTGGCTAATATTTTTGAGGTAAGAATGATGTAATTAATTATCTAATTGATTGATATAATAGATTTATATTCTCTAGACCTATCAAAACGATTAAAAATAGAGGGCACTGGCTAATCATAAAAATTTGATTTTTTGAATGGCAGATTTTCTTTGTTGAGCTTTCTGGCCTTATGAAAAGTTTTCTCGCGTCAAACATTTTGGACTTTTTGTGTGTGCGTGTGTGTATGTGTACAAGGCCAACACTCACACTATGTAAAATTTTATATTACTGCCATTTTCTGTCAAAAGCTAATCAACAATACGTGTTTTTCAAAAAAAAAAAAATTTTCCTTTATTCTTGTTATATTCAATCTTTTGGCAATTGTTTGGTTTAAATTTTGTTTAAAAAGTGACAGACAATTTCCAGGCCACTCAAACTGTTCTAATATGAAGACGACACATATTGTAACAAACTGAGACCATATTATAACCTAATTTATACATGGGGCATATACTATGCATAGTTGACGACACAGATGTGTAAATATATACTTTCATGTTACTTCTTGTCGCATTGTTCCATTAGCATTCGTTACATGGTCTAATATATTCTGACATTCTTCAACCTCACTCTGACCTTTGGCCCTTTTCCCAGCATATTTTAGTATGGCCAAATCACTAGCCTTACTATGCGAACATTCAGTGAGTCACTAGTGAACATTAAGTATAAAATCTAAAGTTAACAGAGATCAAGCGAAAAATAAAAAAACGGTATTTGAGAAAGAAAAATATAATGAAATGATTTTGTTTGGCCAAAAAGTGAGAGATTGGTTTGAGTAGAATTGTAACAAATCTAGGTGTTTATCATGGGTGAATTTTTTTTAGATCATAAGCCTAGAAGTTCGGACATTCTTGATATTGGTTTTATTGAAATATTCTCTTTATCGCGTTTCGAATAATTTCAAATTTTCATTTTCTAATATTAAAAAAAAATATTTATATATTTAAACTTTTGAATAAAATCTCAAACTGTCAAACAATATCTTTTCGAACATAAAAGGAAGTTAAGTTTTTTTTTTTTCGCAAAAGAAAAAAGTGTAAATAAAAATTGTTTTATTTTCAATTATATTAACAAGAATTTAGAATTTCACGATAGACAAAGACTTTTTTGATTGAACATTAAGCCAAATCAATGATTTTAATTTTTTGAAGAATATGTAAAATTTTGGCCCGAGTCCAATTTCTAAATGTCTAAATGTCCTATGAGTGATTCCAGGCTATAAATATAGTCTAATAGAGATTTTTTCTTTTTAAGTTAGTGCTCATTATAATTTAAAAGTAATTTTTTTTTTCATTTTTGAATAAGAGGATGTTTTTTGAAATTTCATATGATCAACACATTCTCTCCAGAAAGATATTTAAACACATCAAAATAGTGATTCTAGGTTTATGCCTGAAAGCAAGATTTGCATTATTGTGGTTTCTTTTTTCTCTATTATATAAAATATTATCAAATTTTTTTTATGTACACAGGTATAGTTTTCACAATTTTTTTTTTTCTAATTTTCTTTTGGTATAAAAAAATCTAAATCTTCTTTTTTAATAAAACTTGAATCACGAATCATTGTCTAATGAGCAATCAAGGTGAAAAAACTATTCTCATCAAACAGGCAGGCAAAAATATAAGGAATAAAGAGAAGCGGCTTTTATCATGAAAAACACTTCGCTAATCATCGCGATCGAAACATCAGCTTCATGATCGACAACTAAAATTATAAAAAAAAAAATTTCAAATTCCTTCAAAAAAATAGATAAAAAATTTTTAGTAAAAAATCAAAAAAAAAAAAAAAACATTCAACAAGCTACCTCCTCAAATAAAAAAGAAAGTGAAAAGCGACTCTAGGTGGTACACATTATCATTAATTCAATAAAAAAAAATAGAGATTCTTTTTTAATTGATAGGCCAGTTTGATTATCAGGTTGTTTAAGAAATTTATAATAAACATCACTTTAACTTACTAATAAAAAAAAATGTATAGAAAAATTTTTTATTAGGTTGTTATTAAAAAGTATTTAATGAATAGTATTATTCCTATTATTAGAATAAAAAAATTATTTAATAGTGAATAAAAAATAGACAATGAAAAAAAATTTTCCCAGGTAAAATCGAAAAGAGGACAGATCAATACCTATTCTAAGAAATATTCGAAATTTCAAAAGCAATAAAAAAGGCGAATATTATGAAAAAAAAAGAATAAAAAACATCAAAAAAAAATTAAAATTTTTTTTAAGAACAATAATGTCGTCTGATACATTTTAAAAGCTCGTCTCTGAGTCAATATAAAAAAAAAGATTGAATACTTGCCAAAGAGAGAGAGAAAATTATAATTACAAATAATTGTATAAAAAAATGAAAAAAAACAATAACAAGCCACGAAATAATAATTGACGCAAAGACAACTACCAACTTTAGTTATCAGAACTAAAAATATACTTAATATCGTACTGAAATTAAGAATCTATACTGGTAATATAAACACAATTGTTATGGTGCGAAGAACGTTTAATTCTGAAATGTTTAGAAACCGCACCTGATTTCTTTTTTATCAATTCGACAAACAAAATCGAAATAAACTATTAAGTGTTAGCATTTAAAATTATCGATAATTTCTAAAGCTTGGAAACACGCAATCGCTAAACGCCCTTCAATTTTTGTGCTAATTTGTTGGACCATAAAAAAATATGAAGAATATTTAGCAAAAAATAAATTTACTAATTTTGGACAAACACACAACTGAAGATAGTTTACTTGTAATTACTGCATTCTGCAAATATGTATCATATTCAACAAATTACGCAATTTCAACCAAAAATGCTGTTTCAAGGTAAAAAGTTAGGTGAAGGCTGTGCACAATAGTTTTTTTTAATTCGCTCCCAAATTGCACAATTATTCAAAATCAATGATAGTTTATTATTGATGCATGATGAATAATTATATTACTAGAAATTTCACAATATTTGAATGAAGAAATAGATAGTTTAACAAAAATGGGCGAAAATTACATCGTTCCCTAAGCATATACAGACGCTATTTGCGTACGATCTAAAAATTTTGAAGACCAAAAGTCAAACAAATTGGTTGAACCAGACTGAGGAGACCAAATTAGCATAATTATTCATTTTTCAACAACATTTATAATGAAATTATCATCATCATTACAAGCTTATTATAAATTGAATTAAAAAAATTGTTGCTGAAAAAGTTTGCTTGTCAAAAAAATTGAAAAACAAATAAACACAAAAAAGCAACTAATTATCGAAAATTATCATATGCATCTAACCTGAAATAGAATTGAAAATGAATTGATGAATCTTCAGGTAACTTAAAGTATTTTTTGTTCAATAAATTGTAATGCGAATTTAAAAATTAAAGGTACCTTTTCCGTTTATTTTGACAATAATTAAGAATTAGTTTAAAAAATCATTTTTAGGTCGGATTTATTTTTGATTATTTTTTGAAATTCATTTTTTATAGTTTTAAAAAAAAAAAAAAAATTTTCACAAAACATCAAGTTTTATTTCTATAATAAAAAAAAGCCAGATATTTTTAAAGAAAAAATTTTATAGAATCTTGAATACGAAAATAATTTTTTTATGAAAATTTTTAAAAATTATAGGATTTACGAGTTCAAAGCGATCAACAAACATCAATAATCAATGTTTTTTTCCTATAAGATATTTTTTAATGGCATATGTATTCAATCATATAATTAAAAATGAATATATTGCAAAATATTTGAGCATCCTACAAAATCTTGTTAAAAACAAAAAATTTCTGTACGTCTTCTTAATAAAAAAAAAATTAAAAACAAAAGATGAGCATTAATTTAATTAAAACTATATAAAAATTGACAAAAAATAGACAACAAAAAATTACAGAAAATTGATGGAAAATTTATAGATAGTATGTGTTATAAAATGAAGTAAAATTAACGCAAATTTGAAATCATGATTTAGTAAAATATATACTCGTTTATTAAATTCGATCATCAATAATAAATAGCAACAGTATAGATGATCACTATTATTATTTAAAAAAAAAAAAGTAAACTGTCTATATTTTATCAATTAAACAAATGTTTTTTAATTTTTTTTTTTTTAATATAAATATAATACTTGTTCTAAAGTTTATTTTTGGAATAAATAATATTTTAGTTCGGTTCTAAATTGAAATTTCGACGCATTATTATAATGGGTGAATCAAATTTTATGAATAAAAAGTGAATATAAAAAAGCAAATGATCGTTATATATAACCTCAACAATTACTATGAAATTTATTATTTCAAGCAAAATTTAATTGAATAAAATATTTTCTGTAAGACTAATTACAATTAAAATAGGCCTATTGATTAACTAGATTTTGTGTGTTTGCTTATTAAATAAAACAAATTATAAAAATTATAAAATTTTTGTTTTCAAAAAATTTTTTTCGAAATTTATGAATGGAGCACAGTAGTTTTTGAATTCATATAATTTTTTAGAGCTCTACAAATTAACATTTGGGTATTTACGAATCGTTTTTGAATGTATATATAAGTAGATGAAAAGAAAGTTTCAATAAATTTTAATAAGTTTTAATAAGTCCTCAAACTCTCCGATGCGACGCCATTAACAGCTGTTGTTGAGAAGAAAATACACAGAAATCTAAATTTCGCAGATAGGCAAGATTATATTCGATACATACTGAAAATCACATCATATGATTGTTAGTGTTGATGGGTAAATCCCATTCTGTTAATCATATTAGAATTTTCAATAAATTTTATCTTAGAAATAAAATTATCAGAAATCACATATTTGATTTATATATATATATAGAAGAAAAATATATACACATTTACATATGTTTATTATTTTATAAATGTTCGATGAATTTTGATGGTTGCCAAAAGATGTTTTAAATCTTTAAAATGAAGAGAGATTATTTTATGTAGCCCAGATCATGATTTGATTAGTCTCTAAAAGTTTTTCACGTAAAATTAAAAAAATTATATTTTGCAAAACATTTTTTAATAACTGCCTCTGCTATGAAAAAAAAAACTAAATAAATTTTTTTTTGCATTGGAAAGCTTTTTCCGACAAAAAAAAAAAATAAGCATCGAGGTGATTTGAGAAACAGTATCGAAAAGAATTTAAAATTTAAATGAGAAAAATAATGTTCAAAGGAAATAAAAAACAAGTGTTCTCATATATAATTTATAATTATAAATAAATTGAAAATATGATCGCTTTAACAAAATTAAAATCAATTTATGAATTTCAGATTCGTTTTTGTTTTCGAATAATTTCAAACCATTATCAGGCTAATTTTCTTTACACGCAAATTTGGAAAATTTAATTATTATGAGAAGAAACAAATTTTATTTTGATTTTTGAATATATTTTGCTATATCTCATGACTTTCGATTAGAAATTTAGTTGACCAAATGAATAAAATTTTAACACAAAGGAAAGAGAATTTTATTTTGTTGAATTCAATGAAAATATGTAAGAAAAATTTAGACACGCAAACTAAACATTCTTTTTGTTATATAATTTTTTTTCGCAAAATAAGAAATTTTCCCTTTCCAATGCACAATGTTTAAACGTCATTCATAATATCATATGTATTAAATTTGTAAAATTAGTTGATTTGTTGCTTAACAAAATAAATTCATTAAATATTATCAAAAAATCGAATAATTCTGACAATACGCACATACAAGAAAATTTTTTTGAAATTTCGCTTTTGGATTAAATTCAGAAAATGATCGACTACATACTCAAAATTAGTGATTTAAAATTGTTGATTAAAATTATTATTCACTCGACACAAAAAAACACTAAGAAAATAATTTATTAAAAAAGCTTACCTGTTTTTTCCTTCATTTCGCAAAGTACTTTAAACAAAGCTGGTTTCATTCGATGACAATTCAATGTATATTTTCTACCTTGTGCCTGATCCAAATTTTGATCAGTGATCGTCATGATTTGTTGAAGAATCTCCGAGATATCGTGATTATTCTCCATTGTTATTGTCTAGATTATGATGATTTGGGATGATTAGGATTCAAGTAACAAGTTGTTACTTTCGTCTTGATTGTTCACACTTAAACTTAGAATCAACACAAACACAGGTACGCTAATCCAAAAAAATTGAATGCACTTAAATTTATTTGAACATATACATATATATCACTAAAATATAATTTTAATTATTTTAGAATAATCAATGAATCCAATTTATAATTAAAAAAAAAAACTAATTGTGCAGATGTTTATATAAAACCTATTTGAAGCATTTAAATTAAATAAATTAATAAGTAAAAAATCTGTTAACTCCAGTTGTAGTGGATTGATTTCTTCTTTCGAACGCTGTAATACATCTTCTACACTGTCCACTTAAATTAGCACTGTTTTAAGATTAATCTCAGAATAATTAGGTCAAATTGATCAATTAAAATAGGTAGATTTATATACATAATGTATATAATCAATTTTTAAAAATTTGTACAAAATCAGCACATGATTTGTTTGAAATGCCCGGGTCAATTAAAAAAATGATTTAAATTTATCTTGATAACATAAAGTTGTTGACCAGATGATTTGTTTATGAGAAATTCGAATGATGACTAATGTTTAAGTGACTTAATCATCAGATGAAAGTTCTGATATTAAGAAATTAAAGGGCTCTTGTCTGAGTGTATTATACACAAATTAGAATCATTTAACATTCGGTTGATTGATAAGATGAAAAGCGAAACACGTAGATAAATATAACTTTTTTTCTCCCTTTAATTAGATGGACTCTGTCTTCCTTGTATTTATTTACACAATTTTTTTTACAATTAAAACAGAACCGAAAATACAAAACTAGAATACAAGTAAATGAAAAAACTAATTTAAAATCATATTCTCCGGCACAGAAAACTTAAAGCAAAATTCGCCTTGCTTTCTACTGCAATTGAACCATACAAACATGCCAGTCAAATTATCATACAAAAAAAAATGCAAACAAAATAAAAATGTGAAAGAGAATATTATAAATTGCGCAGAATCAAAATATAAAAAACTCCGCCTATTACTTGTTTTAACGACATCTACACATTTATTTTCACTTGATTTCTAGAGCGAAATTTTAAAGTTTAAGAAATTATTAAATGCCAAACATTCATTACGTTAAAACCATTATTATTATATATTCTTCTCTTTTCTTTTATCTCTATTACTTGTTATTTAAATCAAACATGGTCAAAATTTAATCTCTGTTTTATATTTGAAGAAATAGAAAAAATTTTTTAGCAAATTAAAAATCAGTTATAAATATTTTATTCATTTCAATTATTAAATATGTAAATTTTTTTCAGGTAAATTTTAAATTGAGGCCTTAGTATAGGAAACAATGAATAATAGTAAATTTCATAAATTTATATAAATATAAAAATAAATATTACTACTATTTATTAATGTGCGCAATGAGTAGAGTTCTGAAATTAAACCGAAAATTGACAAAACTATTCAAACATCATTTAACTCGTGAATTCGTAATATTTCTCATTAAACTGTTCTAAATATAAGTGAAGCATTCTAATAAGACTAGTAAGAACGATGAAAAAGTTTTATGAATTGTATAAGTGTTTAATAAAAATTCTTTTTAAATTGGTTCATAAATATGTTGATCGCGTATGCTTTTTAATGTTCGGGAATAATGAGAATTTATAGGATTAGAAAGAAAAAAATGTGTAAAATAGTTTATTTAATTGAGAGTAACTTAAGTCAAATATTTTCTCGTTGCTATTTAGTAAAGGGTTTAAAGTATGCTATATAATTTTAATGATTTCGATTGCAATGAGTTAATCATGTTTATTGTAAATAAACTTAATGCTATCTAAAATGAAGGTACACATGGTTGTCAGTGACTTCATGGTAAATGACTTTGTGATAAACTGAACACTTAGAAAATTTTTTAATATTCGGTTGAAAATTAGAATCTTCATTGCAAAACATAAATATCTTGCCCGATTCCTTCAAATATAAGAAATTTTTATGCTCAATTTTTTTTTTAAGAAATCAGCTAATGAATGCATAAACCTTTTTTTTTTTTACTTGCAAATTTCTGAAATTCCATTTTTCATTCCAACTTCTGTGAAAAAATTTGCACAAGAAGTCTTTTTAAGCTAAATTTTTTACCTTCAAATTTCAATATACCTTATACTTGTTCTCATAAATATTTTTTCTGTTGTTAAAGTAAAAAAAATTTTGCATTCAAAAATTAGAAAAATTCAGTAGGCAAGAAATCGTAAAAAAAATTTCTCTCTTTCTAAAAAAGTAAAATAAAGTTAAAGATTAAAGAATATCAAAAAAAAGTTATGATGAAGATGAAGAAAATGATGAATAAATGTAGTAAAATAGTTTGAAAATTAATTTTCGGCTGTCAAATAAAAACAAATTATCTTTTTATAGCCGATAAATATCCATTTACATGTGTATCGACGCTAAATAGGCAACAAAAAGGAAAAAAAATTTATAACCGAATGTGATGCTAAAGCATATTAGAGCATTTTTTGATTCAGAATATTGAATTGTTGATTCGGTTTATGACTTGTTCGCAGAATAATTTCAATTTATACTCTATGGATTCTGATTCAAAAAAATAAAATACAAAAAAATTAATTTGAACACTTATTTTATTCGCAAAAAAGGCGAACTATATTTTAAAAAGCAAATCAAACAATAATGCATTTGTGTGATTTATATGATTAATTTTGATTTATTTTTACCATTTGTGTAACATCAGCCGGTTTAGTAACGCAAGAAGATATTTTTAATCTAAATAGCTTTGAATTTTGCATTCTCTAGCAATTGAATTCGATTTGTGCTAAAAAAGTCGAAAATCCGATTTCTTGTTGATAAATAAGGCTAACAAGCATGCTATTTAAAGTAATTAGAAAATTTGTCGTTAAAGTCAAACTTCTTTTAGGTATGTTACATGAAATCTATGGATGTGCTTAAGAAAGCCTATAACCAAATTTATTTAAAAATATTAATCTAATAATTTTCAAATCATGATTTTTATGAAAATTATTTTTTAGAAACCGAATCAATTGCATGAATTGAAATCACTAAATAGCTATCTTAGTTGAATGTATGTAAAAATTAGTACTTTAAAGAGGTTATTCGAAAATGATTAGTGATAGTTGATTTTCTATTAAAAGTATTTAAAGCTTCAAACCTGAATAAATAATTATCGTTAATGACTATTCAATGAGGAAAACACTTAAGAGTCTAATAAATTTATTAATAATTATCAAATCTCTAACAATTCAGAACAACATCCAAGAGGTTTTTTTTTAGTCGATTTATTACAAAAAGGCTTTAATTATTTTTTCTTTCACATCCACAAAGAGACAAAAGAATTCAGTATTATTTATGGCATTTTCGAAATTATTAGCTTAAGTTTTTAATTAAATTAAAGCGCTACCAAAACTAATCTGCTTAGACTTAAGGTAAATAGTCAATGATAATGATCTTAATTTTACTGAAAAGTTTCAGGTAATTCATTTGAATTTTCCAACATCAGATAAATCTTTTAAAATTTTAGCTCTTATATTATTAAATATTCTAAAGAAAAATCATGAAATTTTGGATTTTACAAGCATTCTTTTGAGATGCTTTGAAAAATATTAGAGAATTATATAGGAAAAATGCAAAAAAATTATTCATTAAATTTTTTTAGAAGATCAAAACAAGATTGATGGTGAGGCAATAATGAAATAAGTTTCAAATATTTGTAATACAGTAAAAATCTTTATCTCTATAATATCTAAATTTCTTTCTGTGTGAACGAAAAAAAAATCTAAATTAGAAAATTTGATGAATAATATGGAGTGTAATTAATTAGATTCAATATAATTTAATCAGATTTAATTGAAAAATTTCTTATTCTTAGAGATTCAAAGCTTATTTGTATTTATTAAGAAAAATTTTCCGAATTTGATTGCAAAAATTTTTTTACAAACAACTGGTTGCGTAAAGTAAACTAAAAAATATTTAAACGTTTTCAAAAAGTAATTTCAGCAAATCTTCAATATTTAATATATTATGATAACAATTTTCTATTATTCGAAAATTTAAGTATTAGTTGCAAAAAATAGACACATGTGAATCTGTAAAACAAAATACATATCAAAGTATTGTCCTAGGCCAGTTTTCTAATTTTTCCAAGCAGTACATTTGAAAATTTTAATTTCAAAAAATTGAGACGGCATAGTTTATTTGATTATGAAAATAAGAATAAAAACAAGTTTATTTTTTTTTTGAATATGATTTTCTTCCAATCTTTTTCTTGATGTATAGAACTCTATTTGTAAAGTGTTAAAAGTCTAGACTTTTTTTGATTAAAAATATAGAACGGAATATATTTAAGAAATTATTAGTAAAGGTGAGTTTTCTATCCCAAAATATATATAAATATACAATTAATATTTTAAAAAAAATTTTTGCTTGCCTTTATTAGGATAAGCACAATTTCATAGTAATCAGAATAGAGTATTGTATTATTGCAAAAGTGGACTGCCTTTTTTTTTCGCCATTACAATAATTTTTTTCTGCGGTTCAATTTCAATGATTTAAGCTTATTTTGTTAGTATAGTTATTGATGATTAAAAAAAGATTATCACTATAATATTACCAATTGATATATATTTCAAATGTAGTATGCTATGTACACACTTCCTGTTCCTGTTTTTGTTATTTTAAGACGTAAATATTTTCAAATAATTCTGTTACATGATAATATTGCACAAAACAAATTTTCCAAAATTTATTTCATCGTTACTTGTCTAATTAAACTTGAAATTTAAAAAAATATTTAAGAAATAAAAAAACCTATCACAATATAAATTCTAAACAATTTTAGACAAAAAAAAAATTCAGACAGGACTTTTTTTCAACAAGATTTTCTTATTTAATAAAATGCAAATGTAATTATTTATAAAAAATTGCAAACTATTGTGAAATATACAATTTTAATTGTAATTCTATATTTTCTTAAGAAAAAAAAAGTTTTAAAATTTTGAAGAACAAAACTACAATGAATCATTCAAAAAAAATTTTTCATCAATTTTTTTGCAAAGACCGGATCATTTAATTATGTCGAAATAATAAAATTTTGTATTTCAAAAATCTTGCAATTAGAACCGGTATTCAAGTTAATTGAAATTTTAAATTAAGAAAAACTTTTGCTTGTGAAACAATATCTAAAACTTTTTATAAATATTTTGAAAAAGAATTAGATCGTTTAAAAAAGTGAATTTTCTGATGAAAAGCTTTTCTTTCGAGTCATTTGACTCGTAATGTAAGTCTGGTTTTCGGAAATAACAAAAAATTGCTCAGAATTTCAAAAAAAAAGCACGCTTTAGAGTCACAAAAAACAAACAAATAAAATAAAATGCTAATAATCATTTGACCAAAATTAAATGCAGAAATTTCACATTAATTACTCTATTAGTTAATGAGTATTTCGATAGAAATTTTAATATGACATTCATTTTCTCTTGACGATTCTTTTTTTCTTTAACGATTATATTAAAAAGTAATGTATGAAAAGCATCATTATTATGTGTCTTAGATTTTAATACTGTCGAATTCGGACTTTCAAATGTCTCAAACCCAGAGCACACTTAAACAATGTATTAGTTTAAATGTAATACATTTAATAAGAACTATTAATACCTATAAGTTTCCTATCTTATTCTTAATATCTTATATATTAGAAGCAAAGTTTTAAAATCTTTATACAATTCTTAGAGACTAAAATTTACGAATTTTTCGAATCACTAGTTTAATCTTTAAAGCATTGTAAAATCTCGCAAATAGTGTAAACAATATTTTAGATGAAAAAAAATCTTGGACATTTATTTTGATACAATTGGAGGAAATGCGAGAGATAGAATGATTTTCTTTGAACTTCGAATTTTTAGCTAATCAGTTCGATCAGTCTTCAAAATTTTTAGTTGTTTTCATTGACTCATAATGATGTCCCAACTTACAGAAATTTTAACATTGTTCTAAAATCTTAACCAAAGCGCTTTGCATCAAATTTAGTAGGCTTTTTCTACTTTTTTTTTGATTCAAATTTTATCCTGATCTTTATGATTTATCAACTCAATGATTCCAATAATCTTTTTAGTATTCCATTCGAATTTTAGATTCCAATTTTTCGTTCAATAATATTTTCTCTTGGAAAAAAAACTAATATTTTGCAATGTTTTTCAATAGCCTACGTCATTGTCTGTTGAAATCTCTTTTCCGGTCAAGTGAAAAAAATGCACTATTATTAGCGATTTCAACTTCAAATTTACTAAAAATTGATCTTTTGATCGCTATTTTAATTTCTTTTTTTCGACTTCTTTTTTTTGAAAATCATTTTTTATAGTATATTTAAAATTAGCGAGCAATGTTTAGAACTCTTTATTAATTTGATGACCATTGCAAATTATATAGATTTTATAAAATAAACCTATAGACACTTCATAGTTAATGATTAGTGAGTGAAAAGTTCATAAAAAAATAAAGCTAAAATGTTTCAAATATGTCTTTCGTATTTATTTGTCTTTGTGTGATAATCATTTGGAAAAATTTTGAAAAAAAATTATCAATTTTTGAAAAATATATATAAATATCGATACGTTACCGCAAAGCTCTTTTCGAAAAATTTCTCATGTTAAACTTGATTTCAAAGAACGAAAAAAATTTGCTTGCTAATTATATGCTTGGCTTTTTATTGAAAAATAAGCTTAAAAAAAGTTCAAAAATTACAGAATTGGCTTTAAATAATAAATTTATAAAAAAAATTCGAAATGTATTAATTTTTTTTTTGAATAAGTTTTTGGTAACAAAAAAAAATCAAACCCAGAAATTTTGAAACAATCGTAACTATGCAATTAAAAAACTGATGATGATTTAATTATCAATTATATTCTAATTAATAACAATATAAAAGCTAACTTCAAGTTTATAATTATATTAAAAAATGCGCTCTCGTTTTTTTTTTTTTTTTTCGTATTCTTAAAATGAAAAATTTAATACAAATTTTTTTGATCATGCTTACCCTCGTATTTAGCGTGCTTGCAATTCAAAAACGATAGGAAATTTTCAAAATTTCGAAACACGACTCTTTTGTAGATCAGTACAATTTTTTTACTGGCAAGACAAAAGGAAAAAAAGTTTAAGGAAATATGTTTGCAAAAGGGTGCGCTCATTTCAAGTTGGCAGTCAGATCGGTTTTTTCATCAAGAAATTTTACTAAAAGTTCATTAGCATGAATGCATTTGAAATTATCATCAACATATTTCCACTTAAAAGAAGGGTTTGAAATTTTTGCAATTTTTTTTTTAATTTCATTAAAAATTTTAAAAATATAATCATCACTTTCCTTAGTTATCGGACATTGAAATACATGCTTTTAATAGACAAATGTATGTTAAAACTAGATTGCTTCTGATTCAAAAAAAAGAATTTTCAGAGAATTTTCCTTAAAAAATTTTTACTTACAAGAATAAATTTTTAAAAAATTTTAAGTTTTATACGAGTTTTATGAAAAAATAATTTTCAACTAATATTCGCTTTTATAAATAATATACTTGAGTAATTTTTAAAAGCTTTATTTTACACACAACATGAACAAAGTTTACACTTTTCAATAAACTTATATATAATGTTTAAAAAAAAATTTGAAAAATATTCTTCGACCAACAACTTACTCAAAAATAAAATTTTAGTTTATGTGTTTGAAAAATCGAAAGAGACATCATTTATTAGGAAAAATATAACATATTTTTAAAACATTACAAGCCACTTTTCAACAAAGTTCAGAAATTGTTATATTAAGTTTGCGAAATGATATTTTTTTGGCACTGATTTCATCAAAAAACCGCCAAAGTGCGATGATTGTTTGTGGTTTTTTTTTTCATTTTTTACTTAGATTAAATGACATTTTATTTAACTTCAAAAAAAAATACTAATTATAAAATGTTTAACTGATTCAAGCCCTTCTAATCAGAGGAAAAGGAAAGCAAAACATTAGCCATAGGAAATAATGGATTTGAATTTCTAATCTAAAACGCATTAATATTTATAAATCTTAGGTAAAACATGAAAATTCAAAATTTCGAATATCAACCATGTAAATGCTTGTTAGAAAAATCGGTTAAAAAATTAGTTTTCAAACCTTTTATTCTATATTTTTTATTTATTTTTAATTGCATGTTAAATTCAAATGAAAAATATAATATTATTTTTCAATTAGATTAATTAACTGAATTAATCACAAAACACATTCAAAAATTTAAATAAAAATACATCGACAAATTCAAACATAAATTAGGATTATAATTAGAGTTATGGATGACAAAAAATAAACAAAATTTTTATGAATGACACAGAACTTTGATTGTTATGTAATTAATTAAACAAGATTTTTGTAATAAATATGAATAAGATTAATTTATTTCATTTAATTAATCATCTTTTATTAGCATGGTTTAATTTCCGAAAAAATCACATTCAAATTTTACTGTCTACTTATGAAATAATCACTCAATCTATCTCGTAAAATCACCGTATAATTTAAATAAAAAATTTTTAATCATTTGAATTCATTCATGATTATTTACAGATATTTTTTCATTGTTTATGTTTGATCGCGATTGATTTAGTTTGAGAAATTTCTAATAAAAATATATATGTATATTAATGGCCTATGAAAATATAACATATTGTATTAGTATATACGTGGAATCTCCCAAAAAATTAATTCGATCTATGCACTCTTTTTTTTTGTAAAATGCTTAGTATATTTCAATTTTTGAAACGATTTTCACTTTTTAAAATTTTTAATTCTTTGTTAGCATTCGCAAAAAGAGAAATATTAATTCTTGATATCAAAAAAAATTTCTAATGGGTTATGATAATATAAAATATTGATGCTAATAAAATTTTTATCATCTCATTGAAATGATTAATAGATAATTCCCTTATATAAATAACAATAAATTTTAAAGTTTGGAAAAATTTAAATTGAATCTCGGTCACCAAGAAGAAATTAATTTTAAGATAATAGTGTTGAAAGTTTTTCGATCCGTGTCGAAAGAAATATGAAACTTTGTCTACTTTCAGGCTTACCTTTTAAAAATGCAATTTAAAGATCCCAATTGCAAGTCAATTAGTTCAAATCGTTCGAGGTGTATGTAATTTTTCAATTCATCAAAATTTTTTTGAAAGTGTTTTTCAAAAAATTTCAATTTTTCTTCACTTCGAAGAAATTAAATTTTTGAAGCTAAATGCTCGTTTAAATTTTAAATGCAGTGTAAATAAATAACATTATAAACGAACGTTTGAATGACAAACTAAGACGATTAATCTTAGTATACTTTGTAAACTTTGAAATCATTAACAGTTCTAATTAATTAAGATACACTTTTGAATAAGTGTGCGATTTGACTACTTGAAAATATGTATTTATATGGCACGGTTCATCTTGTATTAGTTTGAGCATTTACTATATTCCATTATTTTCATTTGAAATCATATACTTTGCATTCATCTTCATTCCATTTACTTTTTTCAAATTATGCGCTATTATTATTACAATTTACATAAAAACCATAAATAAACCAGTTTAACAGCAAAATTATTCTTATTTTTCTCCTCATAAATTCTGATTTCATTTGAACTAAACTTTTTACTATTTATTCAGATTTTTCTAATAATGAATATTGAAACAATCATTATTCAATACTCTGCTTAAAATATTGATCATTTTATTTGTATTAAACTTTAATTTTTTTACACTACTATTGAATCAAGTATAACGTTAAAAGTTGTACGATTTTTTTCTATAAACTTCCCTATTTATTTGCTAGAATTTTTTTGCATTCTATACATTATAATTAAGAAAAAGAGCAATCACGCAAATTTTCTTGATTAAAAAAATGGATGTAGACAAAGTTAAAACAAAAATGGATGCTAATTATTTTTTTTAATTCACCTTATAATATTTTCAATATATTTTTATTGAAAACTCATTACATATTTATGATTGCTAGACTTCATTAAAATAAAAACTGTATTTATCTAAAAATTAAGCATTTACTTTATCAGCTGAATCATAGAACGATAAAATTTTTCCGATTAAATTAAAATTAAAAAGACGGTCAATTTCGATCAATTCAAAATATGTTTTTGAAAATAATACCCTTAATTTATTATAATATAATTTAGAATTGCCAACTCTGTATTTTTCGTTCTGTCTTCAT
>BLXL01010884.1:0-10668 GCA_023170135.1 Acarapis woodi
AATTTTATTATTAAGTAATATTAAGAATTTTAAGATGATCGCTTCATTAATTGAATTGTTCAGAAATTTTCGATGAAAAAATTTTCTTATTTCATTCATGCTTGATTGATAATTAAAGCAACTTGCAACTTTTCAATTTAAATTTTGAACGTTTTGAATCATACAAAGATATGAATTTTCTAACATGCAAAATAAGTTCGTAATAAAATTTTAAATTTAAGTTGACCATCATTTTCAAGAGGAAAAATAAACTAAATTTTCTCGATATTCTTTTTTCTAAGTATCTTAAACTATTTAAACGACCATAAATCTTTTTGCTTCAAATCATAGAAAATCATCAATGTGCACATTACATTTTAAGTGACTTGAAATTTGAATGATGCCTACCACCGCACATAAAAAAAATTCAAATTAACTGAAATTTTTTTTAATTATATAATAGAGTTAAAAATTTTTTAATTATAACAAGAGAAAAAAAAAAAAATAAATTTAGGTGATTCATTTGAAATATAAAGTTGATTCTTTTGCTGGTTAAAGGTTTTAAAATTATTAAAATAGAAAAATAAAATTGAGTTACTAATAATTCAAGAAAACTGCAAGAATGAAGGTCTTGATGAACATTGAAATACATTTATTTAATACAATCTTTTTATAATGAATAGCGAAAAAAATTTAATGGAATTCAAAGCTTACTTATTCATTATCAATAAACTCGAATAAAAAGTTTCACTCAAAAAAAGGAATTAAATTTTAAAATTTTGAATTAATTTACAAAAATTTGAAGTTCCAATAAATATTTGTGGCTTTGGATAAATAACTAAAAAAAAAATTCATGTTATAATCAAATATTGATAAGTGACATTTTTTTATTATGCTAAATGGATCATATAATTTGAAAAAGCATCACAATAAACCTGTAATAAACAATTTCGAAAAAAAAGAAAACGAAGAAACAAGATCAGCCATGTTTCCTGTTTTTAAAGAAACTTAAAATCAAGTAGCTACAAATACTAATTCATTTTATTATACTAAATGTATCATCTATTCTTATGAATGTAATGCAATTCCAATCACTATTCAAGCTTTAATTTATTTGAATGATGTTAATTTTATTGCTGATATTAACTGACCAGATAATGTATTCGCTCTTGTACTTATGTAAAACATCGTGTTAGCTTAGTTTCTAGAAATTTAATTTTTCATCTTTTTTTTAGTATTACTCACTGTCGATTAAATTCTATTCACTAAAATAAATTGATACTTTTTTTTATGTTCGAATCAGCTATTTTTAATTTTATTTGTTTTTTATGTCTAAAAAATTTACTTTTTTAATTTTCAAAGTAAAAAAAATTTAAATTCGTATAATAATTATAATTAACCTGCTCTTATTATTTTTATTTAGATTTCTATCTCATCAATTTAAAATAAGTTTTTGTGCTAATATTTAAAAAGTAGATTCAAATTTTTTTTTTAAATAAATTTCTTAAATAAGTTCATTCTAAAATTTTAAAAACATATTTATGATAAAAAAATTACTTCACATCAATTCTTGTACGATATACTTTTGAAAATCTCAATTACAAAAATTTTTGTGGAATTTATAACTAGTAAAATTTATTATCGTCAAAAAAAAATTATTTAATTTTGCGAAACGTTTTCAGATGTTTCAGATAATATTTAGGTGCAAACATAAAATTGACAATCATTCTATTAATATGAAACAATTTAAATAATTTGGAATTTACTTGTTTATAAATTTTCTTCTAAATTCTTAGCTGTAAATAATATTAACATCGCCAGTTGATAAAGATTAGTAAAAGATAGGTTAGGTAAAAAAATTTAGAGCTATTGTATGAAAAACGAGATTATCAAACTAGAATAAACAATTCAAATCAAGTGTTAGGGAATTTTCAAAATTTTCGGAAGAAAAAAAAATTTGTAATTATTTTTTTTTTCAAAATAATTTCTTTTCAAAAATGCCATTGAATTTTTTTCCTCACTTTATAATTTGCTTTGTATTAGATAATAGAGCAGACAAAAGAGCTTCTTCATTTTTACTTATTTTAAATTATAATGTAATAAAGAATAGAAAAAAGAAAAAAAAAGAGTCATAAGACAAGTTTCACTAAGCTCTTTAAGGCAAATACTTTCTTATTGCATATAATTTAAAGGAATATTTAAAAATGATAAAAAGATAATAAGCAAATTTATTTGTAATATATTTTTTTTCTTGTAAATGATGACAAAGAATGACTTGAAAATTCTGTGATGGAAAAAAAAAACAAAGCTAAAGGAAACTGATAACATACAGATCAAATTTTAAAAATATTTTTTTTGAAAACTATTTTAGAAATCAAAATGCAATAAAATGAATTCCTCATCTTCTATCTCTTTCTAATTGATTTTTGAATTTAAACAGTACAAACCGAACATTACACGAAGGTTTTGATTTAAGAATCGTCTCAGCCATGTCTACCAACAAATTTTAAGTCGTCTTTTTCAATATAATTACCGATATCAAAAAAGATTTGCTATATGGTTTTAATTTAAGATAAAATATATTAAAATTTTTACTGATTTTTTTTTCATTATATTGTTATTTATATTATAAACAAATTATTAAATATTATAAATTTAAATTCTATGAGGGTCCAATGAAAAAAAAATCTTAATCTTTAACTCTTTTAAAATTTAATAAAAAGATCTTATACAATAAATAAAGTTTACAAAGACTATTTGATCGGAAATTTGAACACCTTTCACAACAATAGATTATTTATAAAATAAAATGCTCAATCAAAATTTTTTCAACATAAAATTTCTTGATACAAAATATTTAAGTTACTTATATTCAAAAAGATATAAATCAATCAAAGTCATTACGGAAAAAGTTAAAAAATATAGATATATTGATTTGAATGAAATATGATACTTTTTAAATTGAAATGGATGAAAAATTTTCAACAATTCGATTATTTCAATCTTGAATCAATTAGATTTGATCATTCATTCAAACTCATTATTTTTTAAATAAGATAAAAATAAAAATTGAAAAAATGAAAAATTAATATTCAAAATAATTAAGTTGTTGATTTGATAACTTAAATTATTGGTTGCCAATAAATCAATAAATATGATTGATTGAAAGCACATACCATACATTAATTTAACATGATCACAAAAAGACAAATTAGGATTGTTTATTTAAAAAATTTGAAATCGAAAACAATTTCTAATTCTAATTGAAAAATTCTCTCAAAAAAATATAATCAAAATTTCATCAGACATGAAAAATAAATATTTTAGAATATTCTATTCGTATTTTTAATTTATACATTTGTAATTAATATATTGAATCAAATCATAACAGATTTTTTTTCCAACGCTATTAATCTTAAAATTAAGGAGGAAAAAACTATATTTACACAACACTATCAAAAAATACTCCATAAAATAATATTAAAAATGACAAATTTCTCATTTTAATGAAGATAGAATTAGTTCAACATACAAAATTGAGAAACAGAAAAGAGAGTAATATTTAAAAAATAACTAAATTTATTTTCACTTTTTTTAATCAACTTTGTTCTTCGATAAAATCCATTTGAATTGATTTGGCTAGTGTTTTACAAATACAATCGATTGAATTCTAAAATAGTTAAAAGGTAAATCTAAAAAGAACTTAATTTAAATCAGAAATTTTTATTTTGCTTTTTAATGAAAATTCTTTAAACGTTTAGAGGTAAGATGTGTTTAGCAGTTAAAAAATAGTATTTTATTATAGTTATTAATAAACATATTTAAATAAGCGTTGCATTTGATGTAAATAGAAAACTTTATCAAACATTAATGTATGAATTGAAAATCAAATTGTATGTACTTTAGAGCATCGAAGATATCACCAGCCTAGATTTCTATGCGGAGATACAACTAAAATTCAAAGAGTAATTCTATATAAGAAAAATTCAAATCATAAAATGAATTCGGAATAAAATTAAATTTGTAAATGATTTTCATCCAATATTTATTAAAGAAACAAATTTTTTTTTCATGCTTATAATTCGTTTATGTAGCTTGATCTTATTTTTGACAATCTTTGTGGGACAAGATTAGCTAACATAAAACGGATTTCCTACTTTTTAACAAATCATTATCAATGATTGCAGATTCGGATGTTTATTTCTTTACACAAAAATTAATAATCCAGCAATCATTATTTTGTTAAGTATCAATTAGCTGAGTTAACTTTTAAATGTTTACCCACGATTTCTAATTCATAATGTATTGTAGACTTGCTGAACATCCGCTTCAAACCAAAAATCACTTTCAAAATTTCAGCGCTTAAAACATACTAAATAAATATTAAAATAGTTATAAACCATACTAATTAATTAAATAGCATTTTTGTAGATGGTATCGATCCTATATCGAATTTAATCAAAATTATTTGAAAAAATTATATAAAATTGTATGAATAAAACTTTGGTTGTTATAATGTGTTTAAAGTATTTAAATTTACAAAATACGATGCAAAAAATCAGATTATTGAATTATAATTTGGTTCAATATTATTATCAAATTTTTGTAATATCAAAATACGACTAAAATGGTTTGAATTTTGTAATTAAAAAATTCAAAATTGTTTATATCAAAATTTTCCTATCATTCAAATTATTAGAGAGCCTGATTTACAACAAGAGCTTTACTAATATTATTATAGAATTTTTAAGGAAACTGATATTGAATTAGAGAATTCATAATCTAACGATCCGAAAAAAAATCAAAAGAAAATTTTTCGATTCAAAACAGATTGCTTAAATTAATAGCCAAATGCGATTACAAAAATATGATTCTTAGAAAGATTTTTGTCTGAACTGATTGAAAAGTTTATTCATATATTTGATCTTGAAATCTTAGTGACAATTATTATCCTGCTGATTATTTATACCATTTTAAGAGTTTCGAACCATTGTAAAATCATTTGTTCAGTATGACTTATTCAGTAATTTTCATAATATAATAGTAGTCGATGATTAGAATTATTAAACGATCAAGATAAAAAATTATGATAATAAATAAAAAAATATGCTGTTATTATTGTAAATGAATTAAAAAAAATAATTAGAAACTATAGATTTTGAATAGAAAATTTTTTAAAAAAATAGTGAATAGTAATAAAAGATAATAAATTTATTTTGTTTGAAAATGGTTAATAAGAAATAAGTTTGGCAAGCGCATAGTTTAGCTCTAACTTTTGGTTATCAAAAATATTTCAAAGCCATCTTCATAGTTGAAACATTCTCAAAATATAATTTAGGACTTCACTTTAATGATTAAAATCTTAATGATTAATCATTTTTATAATCTTTGAATTCGAAATTTTCTCGTATCAAAGTAAATTGTTAAAAAAATTTTTCTCATCATAATACAGACCTCAAACTTAACATAATTCAAGAGGTAACGCATAAGAAGATCAGATTAGAAAATAATGACAAGGTTTTTTTGAATTTTCTTCTTATTCAATTGAACTCAATAGAAAATTGTTAGTTTATTATAGAACTTTGAAAATCGAAATGGTCTCGAAAATCGGTGATGGTATGTATAAAATTTTTTGAAAATCGTGCTCAGAGTGACCTAAGCTTACCTAAATATTTTTCTGGTGCATTTTTTTTTAAATTAATAAAAACTTTGTGAAAATTGTAGCTAATTGATAGGTTTGGTAAGATTTACAAACTGTGATAGTAAGTCTTCAATCGTTCAGACATAAAAATTTCAACTTCAATTGTATCATGAAGATTAATTATAATTATAAAAAATGTCTTGAAAGAAAAATTTCGAAAAAAAAAATTTACTTAAAAATGTAGTATATTCATCTAGAATTTTTATTGTATAACTGTATCTATGACAGGTAACTTTTTTTTCATCATTTTAGACTAATTTTATTTTATCTTCAACTTAATCTCTTTACGATATTTATTTTCAATCAAGTCAAAGAAATAAGTAGAAAAATGAAATTTTTGGACTTTTCAAGATTTTTCCAAAAAAATTCATATTTCGATAAATATCTTTCAAAAAATATTTTTGACTGCACTTCAAACCTGAAAAAAAATTTTTAATTTCAAAAAAAATCATACATTTCAAGCAAATAAGAAAAAATCAAAAATTAATCTTAATTTCAACAGATGAATTAGGTTACACTATTTTATCTAAATCCGGTAAAAAAGAATTGTTTTTGAAATATATCCGAAATTTTAAAAATTTTCATTTAAGTACCTTCATATCAATAAATTCTTGATCAACAATAGTGAAAATTTCAAACTTTAGATCTCAAAGATTAATGCATCGACTCTTACCTGCACATCTTTATTTCTTATTGGCTGATGAATCAATGTTTAACCTAAAGAAAAGGAATCTTTTTTCGCGAACTTGTTTAAAAATTAATCCGTTACTGGTTTGTTTCGACGATTTCAAAGGTATGCACAAAACTTTAACACTCAAAGTCTAGAAAACGATTGTTGAACTTTTTTTTGGTTCTAATGAGATTAAAATTTTTCCTTCTTCTGGTGCTGATATTTTAATTTTAACTTTTGAAATTTGATAAATTTTTTAAAAACAGTTTTTGTGCTAGGATATAAATTGGTTCTGAGAATTTCAATTTTAAAAAAATCAGTATTTTAATAGTCACATTAACAATATATGAGTCAAAATATATGCACGGTATCTTACAATTGTGTGAAAATTCCTATTGTAAACTAGAAGATTATCAATTAAAATGTCAAAAACAAGTTGGTATCAAAACATCCGAAATTTAAACGAAAGAAAATTTCAAGGTGGATGATTTTTTGATAAAATAATCATCAAATATATGTAGTATTGAAATAAAAGATAAAAATTTCAATAAATTTGAGGTAATAAAAATTTATCAAAAACTAACTCGATCTCATCATTATGAAATTAAACTTTTTTTCGCATTGATATTCATGAAATTATGAAAATAAATACTTATATACATATATTTGAAAAAAATTCTTGAACTGCAAGTATTTGAACAAATTTGACTTGAGAAAAAACAAAATAATAAAAATTTGCCTAAAAAAATTGAAATACATAAACTTGTTCTTTACTTCTTCAAGCCCCTAACTAAACTGAAATCTTTTTTTTTTTTTTCAAATTCGTTCTTACACCGATAAATCTTTCAAACCTGTTCAACAGTCTTTATAATGAAAAGAACTCGATTCATTTAATATATAAACTCGGTCTGACTACTGTCCTTAACTTGCAGCGAAAATCAAAACTTTTTACTTACTGCCACCTGTTAATCTCCATTGATACTCAACAATTTAGAATAAAAATTATAAATTATTTTTAAAATTTAAACGCGAAAATTTTTGCTTGATTTAAATTATTGAAATTGATGGGGCTTAAAATTTATTCGCATGATTTGGTTTGTTTATAATTTAACTTTTTGTTTTGAATTTCAATATTTAAGATAAGGAAAAATATAAAAAAAAAAAATTTTAGAGAATTTGAAAAAAAATTCAATTAGCAATTATTATCTGTAATCATAGTCTTTGAGTTTTCCTTGGTCAAGACAACGTCAATTTTTAATCATTTAAAATCTAAAATAACTTAAAAAGAGTCGAGTAAAAAAACGAGTAAATCAATCTATATTAAATTACTGAACTCTTTTGAAAATTAAGAAAAAATCTTATCAATTCGATTAGCAAGGAAAAAAGATGTTTTAAAAAAAAAAATTTACTTTTATTTTTTACTTCTAATTTTATGATTTCAAAATTTTTTTATTCTAGATCATTTGCCTTTAAAAAAATTTTTATTAATATTAAGAATCAGCAAGATAATTCAAAACTCTTTTTTTTTTGAATAAATTTTTTCAAAAAAAAAATCAACAATTAGTAATGTCCACCTACACACTAAAAGAATTTAAAATAAGTTTATATAAACAAAGAAAACATCTATAAAAAAATTGTTCCTAAATTAGAAATTTTGTTTTCTACAATAGAATCAAAATGATTCGTCAATTTCCACAATTTTCAGAAATTTTCGCTTTGGATATTAGAAATTTAAAAATTCGAGTGGAAATCCAAAGCATGAAAATTATTTTAAATTTATTTTAATGTCTTTTTAGCTTTTTAAACTTATTCGTAAAATTCCGTTTATAAATTACAAAATTTCATTTATTTTCACTATAATAATATTTCTATAGATAAATTTTGAAAAATTAATAATTCAAAAATTTGAAAATGAGACAAATCGAAAAGTCGATTAAAGTTTGTTTCCATGGTATATTTCTAATCTCATATTTCTTTAAATTTATGTATTTATTCACTTTTTTATTGAATTAATATTTGATTGGATTTCGATTTGAAAATTTATCTGTCAATTAAATGTGATCGTTATACAGAGGGTTTATTAGAAAGCAAGAAACTAAGAGAAAAATAATTATACGATTAAAAAATTTTTTTTAATTCATTTAATTTTTAATTATTAGAAGCGAAAAAGAAAATAGAAAAAATTTTGACACTTGTTGATTTTCAAAATAACCCGATACTTTCAATTATTTTTACTATTCATTTACCTTATAATTTCAATATCATGATTAAATATAATCATCAAAAATATGGTTTTTTTCAATTATTATATTTTTTTTTTATTTCTCTAGATTTTGTCCTAAATAATTCAAATTTATTAAATACACCATGTGATAATAAGTATATTTATGCACAGATTTTTCGAAAACAATAAAATCTTTTGTATCGATTAGCTCTTTTGTGTTTTTTCCAATAAAATTTGTTAAATGATCTAACTTAATTTCTTAAAAATTTGGGTGATAATTTCTAATTTATCAAAACTTAGCCAAAAAAGCATCGATAAAAAAATAATATTTGCTTTATTCACAAAGAAGTCTGAGAGAAAATTTTTGAATTTTATGCTTTAAAATTAAATGAATTTAGTAATACCCACGACATATTTATTTAATATTCTCGGTTAAATAATTGAATGATTAAGTAAGATCTACAGATAAAAAAAAATCTTGATAAATAGAGATCATTATTTTTTAAATAGTGAGATAAAGGCAAGATTGATTTGCTTTGGATTTTTTTTTTCAAAACGCATATTATTTCAAAAAAAGATATAAAATACATTAATTAAACTAATTTGAATATTTTACAAAACTAGTTACATTTTTTGCTAGTAAATTATTCTTCATTTACAAAAAAAAAGTAAAATTTAACTCAAATAGATTTGATTTAAAAAAAAAGATTTTTGAATTTTTAATAGAATTTGAAATTCCTATTATTTAAACACTTATAGAGCAAATCAGTAAATCAAGTCTTCGAATAAAAATTCACTCAATTTATTAATAAAGAATATCGAAATGTTTTATTTACCTGTAGGTCACATACAATTAGACTTTTTTTTTTAACATTGTGATTGATTAAATAAATTAGTATTGCTAAATATTTTAATTTGGATTTGAAATGATAAACATAAAATTAATTGCATAATGATTAATTAGAAAAAAATTATTGTTCATGTGCCTTAAGAGATTCCTCATTTTTTTATTCGAAAGTAAAAAAAAGTATCAAATTGATTGTTTTCGTTAAAAAATTATTCAAAAATCATAATGATATGATTAAAGTAAATTGTTTAATGAGTCATCAAACATGGCTAACTAAGTCACCTATAGTTTTAGTCTAATAAATTGACCCGATTTTAGAATTATTAATGATTCAAATTACGTAAATGTTCTTCTCGTGCATGAATAATTATAGTTTTATCGCGAGTTAAATCATAAAGATACGATCGATTCGATATTTTCAATTAACAAATTAATAAAAAATAATTTTTTTGAAATTCTGAATTATTATAATGATGAAAATACAATGAAAAACATAAATAAAATAATAAAAAATTAATCAAAATTTGATCTAAACTACAATCAACAGAAAATCATACAAATTTATTTAGTGAGCAGAATGAATCAAGACTTTAAGTTTCAAAACGAGTGCACTTAATAATTCAGAAACACTTTACCCGTTTTAAGTTGATAAATTGTTTGATCTCAAATAATTTTTTTCAGACGAAAAATGTATTTTGAAATAATCATCATAAAGTAAAGAAATTTATCGAATAGTTAGTTTATAATATAGAAAAATCATCAAATCAAGAATCAAATTTTTGATTTTAATAAAACGCTACTTTTGGAAAACAAAACGAACATTTACTTTCAAAATTATTCAAAAGAACCACTGAATCAAAATTTTCGATTAAAAGCATTCAATTAACGAATATAGTATGAATATAATGTTAGTAAAAAAATTTTTCACAATTAAAGATAAATATTTTAAACATACAAAAAATTGTTTCAAATAATGATAAATATTTTTTACCCCGGTTATAAAATTATTCTTTATTTATAATAAATTAATCATAAATTTAAACAGGAAAAAGATATGGGTCTAAAAAATAGATTATCATTTGATTAGAGATTAAATGCATTTTTATTAAACCATTTCAAAATAATCGAAAATTTCTCAGTTCAACCTACCTTATAAGCAATTTATGCATCATAATTTTGATGAACTACTAATTTAAAATTTACACTATTTTCAATGATTTTAGAATTCAATTGAATACGTTTTAGAA
>BLXL01010885.1:0-22908 GCA_023170135.1 Acarapis woodi
AACTAGAGGAAGTATCTAAAAAAGAAAAGATGTAAACATCAAACTGATTGAACAGGTTGTAAATTATAATAAAAATAAAAATATTGAAGTTAAAAGAAAACATAAAAATAAGAATAAAAGAAAAAATAAATTTATTGATAGATTTGTACAAACTAAAATTTTTATTACAAATTTTTATGGATAAAAATTTCTTACTGACTACTTTTAAAATTGAAAATGATTAAATAAAATAATTATTATGAAAGTATCAATTATACTTGATTCTTATCATCATTCTTTTTACGAATATCAATAAACTTAAAATTTTATGGTGATTGAGTTTATTTTTGATAATTTAATTCAAAATAAGTTTGAGATCAGTTAAAATTGATTAATAAGTCGCAGGTGAATGAAATGCAATCAAATTTTATGAATGTTTAACAGATAAAAAATTGAGCTCGAAATTTCTAAATTACTTAAATTTTATAGAACTGAAAACATTTTTATTTACTAATATTACTAATCATGATAAATATAGTTTTCGAAAACTAGCTAGTTGTTATTTATCTTGACTACGTTTAATTCAATAGTGTCTATTTAAAAAAAATTAAAAATGCCTATAATTCTTTGATAGTCTAAGAAATCCAATAATTAATTAATTTTTTTGATGCTATTTTCTTTAATTGAATTCAGTATTAACACGTGTATAAAACACTGATTTTTTTGCTTTTTTGGCCTTTCTTTCTCCATTTTTTTATTCTTTGATTACTTTGCACTAATGAATATTTTTTTAATCATCCAAATTTTTTCAATATTTATAAGATACTTAAATCATAATTTTAATTCAGCTGCGATCTCATAAATTTGTTAAAATAAATAAAATTAGAAAATTTTTTTCAATTTAAATTAATTCAAATCAAAATTAATTTATTTTTTTTTGAGGAAAAAATTTGACTGATATGAATAATTTTAATCCTCTTCATTGAATTTTTTTTTGAAAATAAATTTATTCGAATTTTCATCTGAATTTTATTTTTTCCGAAAAATTAACATTTTTCGGTTTTAGTTTTTTCTTGTTTTCTTTACATTTTTAGCTTTGTTTTCATTTATGGATTAAAATATTTTAATTTCGATGATCTTGATTTAGAATGTTTAGATTTTCATGTGAATAAAAAACTCTTCAAAGTATTTCAAATACCTCGGAACCACTATATATCTAAAATTTTTAAGATCTTAATATTAGTATTTCTGAGACAAACATTTAGTCAAGTTCACATGTGGGTTTACTCAAAAAAAAACGTTAGTATTATTTTTATTTTCATACATATTACAATAGTCTTTTCGCAGTGATTTGGAAAATGTAAACTGAGCAATTTCGAAATTCATTTATAACTCTTCTCACACAACGTATATTCATGTTTGTACATAATATATAATCTTTGTATATAAAACTCGCGTGAAATCTATTTTCACCTAATATATCTATTCATTTCAACATTTATTTTCACCGTTTGTATGAACGAAATATAAAAAAAAAGTTGAATTAATTTTTTTTATTAAGGTGTGATAAACATTTTTTGAGTTATTTCGAATCCATTCTCTAAACTTGGTTTTTATTCCAACATTTTCGTTTTTAAGCTTATTCGACTATACAATAAAAATCGGAAGTTGCAACGGTGTCAAACAGTTACTAAATGAAATCCTTTTATGTTCACAGTAAATTTTTCGATAGTAAAATAAAATCTTTGTGTGGATGTATAAAAATTACTTTACAAAGAAAAAAAATAACTGAAAAAAAAACTATTTTTTTTTTCATTTCTTTTGATAAAAAGCTGACAAAGAGAAATGAACAGTTAATGGTCTGCTTTTTTTATATGAGAACTAAATCTTTTTTATATAACTATCTTTTGGTACGTATGATATATGTATGAGAAATCCACCCAGTCGCTTAAAATAATGATCAGCTTCATTATTATTTTCTTTTCTTTTGGCTTACTAAAATGGTCAAAAGTATTGATAAAGATCTTTTCCTTGTCTACTTAACAGCAGTGTGTTTGCCGTCTAAAAATCAAATTCTTCTATAACAAAATCTATTAATAAACTAAATAGAACAAACTTCCAACTAGATTTGTTACATCTAGATTGCAAAACTCTTTCAACCGAGTGACTTATTAATGTATCATTAGAATTTAATAAATGATAATCTTTTTGTTTTATGCTAACATAAAATTTTAATGATGAGATTTGGATATGTTATTCTATAAGTCAGATTGTGACCATAGAATCACGATAAAAATTTCACTACTAGACACATTAAATATGTACTTCCAATAAACATACATAACCTATCAATGTCTGTAAAATATTCAAAAAATTTAGAATTTTTAAATGAAAATAACCTAATTTGCGGATTATTAACGGAAAAAAAAAACGAACAAAAGTGCAAATCAGTCAATTTAGTGTAAGTTTGTGATTAGTAATTAATTGATTAATCGACGTCTTATAATTTCGAATGAGTGAAATAAGAAAATAACATGTGAAATTTTATTATCGATTTACAAAATTCTATAATTTTTCATTTACACGACTATTGAATGACCCGTGTTATCGAAATTTCACATTAAAATATTAGACGTCAAGTAAAAAAAGTGTTCAAAAATTGAATATAACCTCATCAAGATTGAAACTTGATTTTCTTTTAAAAATTTCTAAGAAAAATAATTAAAATTTTATAATAAATATTATATATATATATCATCTAATTCAATATTTTTATAATTTTTTCAAAAAATATATTGAAGGTAGTCTTACTTAGAAAATTCGATTTATAAATATTTAAAAAAAAATTAAATATTTCAAGATTTTTTTGTCTATTATTTTTTTTAATTTTATATTTTTTTTTTATTTAAATTCAATAGGTATTTATTTTATGTTCGCACAAATATATATGCTGAAATTTATATAATCCAAACAAATCACATTAATTTTTCGGACAAATAAAAAGATAATGCCTGAAACGTTTGCAAACTTCAGGCAGACCAGCAATAAAATCAAATCAAAAATAATTAATTAAGTTTGACATTAATTAGCTGCAGTAAAAAAATATCTGTGTACATACTTGCCCGCCAGAGTTGTTCAAAAAAAATTCATTTTAATTGCTAATCAGCAATTTTTCAGGCTTTTTCTAATTATGTTTTACTTAAGCTGAAAAAGAAAGATCTACAAAGCGGAAGTAAAAATGGATTGATTTTTTCTGTTTTACATACTGTGAATCGTTAATTTTCATTCGAACAAAATTCATAAAAATGAGCCTATCTATGATTCGTCTTTACTAAAAAGAAGTGTATATTTTTTAATTAAAAATTTCTTGAATCTTCAATCGAGATTTCTGTTCAAGACAAAAAATTTATTCACAAATTTCAACATATACTATTTGAGATGATGATGATAAATTTAGACACAAAGTGTCTTGAATAAATCAGGAATATACATTTTTTTTCAAAGAAAGATTAATAAAATCATAAATAAAAGTGAAATTTCAAAATATAATAAACTTAGTCCAGAAGAAAAAGAATTTTTTCATGAGATAAAATTTAAAATTCAAAAAAATTAAACAAATTTTTTGTTCAAAATTTTCTAATTTATTGTACTCTTTTTTAAAATAAAATAAACTTTTGAAAATTGTATTTAATAATTTTTTCTATAATTGCAAAATACAAATTATTAATCTATCAATTGTTTATAATTTTCAATAATGGTTTTAAAAATTAATTTTAATCGAATAATTTGAATTTTTTTTTTATCTAACTTGATTGAAACTGAAAATAATTTTAATCAAATAAAATTTATTCAAAATTTCCTTCATGGAAGTATTGGACTTGTTTTCCGTTTACTATTTATTTGAAAAAAACAATACCATATTACTTTCATAATAAAGCAAAACATAGGTTAATTAGGAATTTTGTGATAAGGGAATATTTTTTAGAAAATTTCACTATCAATGATCAAATTATATTTAAATATAGTTTTTCGCATCGGAATTGGAATATATTTTTAACTTTGCTTATGAGTGTTTATATCAGTATTAACATTGTAAAATTGTTTTCAAAGGAACAAAATTGTCTAAAATTTTTGTATGAGGCGCATCACATTATTAGTCATTGAGGATATTTTATCACAATAATATGACGATTATATAAGTAGATCGATGATATATACATATTATTTATTCAAAATAGAAATGAAAACACCACATATTGAACTTTGATAAGCATATATCTGATCATTAGATAAATAATAATCTACTAAGAACATAATTAAATAAATAAAATTATTTTTGACATTGGAAAGAGCAAAAAAACAAGCAATGAAAAATTAAAAAAAAATGATTCCATACAATAAACTTTGACAACACTGAATTGATTAACAAAAGACTAAAAAACAAAAAATTTTTTATTATTTTTGAAATGAGAAGTAGTTTTTTTCACCTCACTCAAGTAATTCTGAATTTCTAAAATAAACTAATTTTCTAAAAGCCTTACAAAATTTTTTTGGACTTTTTCTTAAATCAAAATTGGTATTTATCCAAACTATAATATTCAATTTTTGAATTTTTTTTTATTAACAATCATAAAAAAATAAAAAATAACTGCTTGACAAAAATAAATATTGAAGTTTTTAGAAAATTATAGAAAAATAAAATTTATTTTGATAATTAATTTAAATAAGATACAAGTCGAAAAAAAATTAATCGTTTAAACATGTAATTGAAGATGAATAAGAAACTAGAGTCATTGACTTTACAATTATTTTTCACAATTAAAATACTATTGGTGAGACTCGTATGAATTTATTTATATTTGAACAATCATTTAAATGTTTCGAAGTTTTAAAATCGAATCGTTCAAAAATAAAATTTCTTAGCAATGCATCAATGAACATGTGCTTAAATGGAAACTTTGTTCATATGCATTAATGCTTCAAATTATTTGAAATTTTTTGAAATAATACTGAATCAAAAAATTTAAAAAAAAATTCTTAAATTTCTTCATTGTTTTTATGCTAAATAATAGTTAAATACATCAAAAACATGATAAAATATAAATCATGAAAAAATAATATGACCTAGTTTGGGTAAAAAATATCAAAAAAGAAGAACAAATTACAAAATCAAATATTTTTAAAGAAAAGCATTTAATGAATGCATTATTGATAAAATCGAGTATGATATATAACGTGTTCTTAAATGAAGATTTATGATTGATCTGATGCAATTTATGATATAATTTCTCGGCTGAAATAAAAAAAAAAAAAGCAATTTTAAAATTTTTAATAAGTTAATTTTATAAAAAATACATAGTTTAAATATTAAAATGTGATAATTTAAAATTTTAAATATATTGAAAATTATCCATGAGCATTTTACCATGCACAATATAGCTTGTTTGGAATATGATAATTATTGCTCAACTTGTAAAAAGATACCAGGTTAGATAAAAATTGAACTAGAAAATTAGTTTTAGATAAAAAAAATATAGTAAAAAACAACTAAAACATAAAATCATCCACAGGCTTAGATTTTGACAATGTTATAAGTCAAAAATTTCGTAAGCGTTTAAAGATTCGATGGATAGCTTTAACTTTTCAAAATTTGAATAATATCATACTTTGAATTTTCTCGTTTTGTTTAACAAATCGAATTGAAATTTTACAAAATTTTTGATATCAAAAAATGTTTTGGTTTTCTTGTTATACTATCCAAACTGTGCAAAATAGAAATCATTAATTTAAATTATCAGTTTGAAATAAGTTTTTCAAAAAAAATTAAAACTTGTCCTGATAAAAAATTTTTTTTAGTCTGAAAATAATTTTGATTTTTATATTATTGACCATCTCATATTATTAACTCTTTCAATCGTCTGAAAATATTTGAATTGATTGTGGACCTAATTTTACGGATTTTACATTTGCATTATATAAGTCTAAAAACTTTTTCTACATTTTTGGATATCTATTCTTATTAAATCGATATGCACATTTTAATTTTATTTTATCAATATCTTCAATATGAATTCAGTATCAATTTATTTATGATGTTTGTAAAATTTTTCCTCGTGTTAAGTTTATTCTTCATATTGAAAGAACTAATAATAGGAACTTTATAATTATACCCTAAAAATAATAAAAATTTTATTTTTACGATATACAAGAATATATCGATCAATAGAGTAAAATAAATCTAATAAGGATCATCTGCTTTAATGCTTTTTGTAAAAGCAACCTAGATTGCATAAACTATTATAATATAAATTTTAATATAAATTCATATTGGAGCTGGAATAAAATTTTTTATGTTTATTTTATTAATTTCTGAAAATTACAAATACCATGTGATAATTTAAATTCAAAAGAGTTTATTTTCATTCATAATTCAAATAATTTTGAAAAATTTTTATAATATTACATTTTTAGCAATAAATAAGATTTGCTCTATTCAAATTAATCGAGACTTGAAACATGACATCAAGATGGAGAGAAAATTTCAAGTGATACTATTTTTAATTATATGATGGGATATCTAAAAACGAATGATTTAATTTTTTAAGAATAAAAAAAAAATTTTAGGAACAATTTTTAAAAAAAGGTAAAATTACATTCAGAAGATCATTAAACACAAGAAAAAAAAATTATTTTTTTTAAATATTTTGAAATTTTTTTTTTTTTTAATTTCTTAATGAAAATAAAATGACATTTGAATTACATATATTTACAATTTTCTAAAGATATTTTAAGGGCACACTAAAAAAAATTAAGAACTTTTTCTGTACTAGAAATTTTTTATAGAAAGTGTAGCCGGCAGGTATAATTTTTTGCTTTGATCATCGTCAATTTATAGGAATTTTTTTTTTCATATTTTTTGATCAGTAGATATTTGTGCATCGTAAAATACTAACTTGATATTAATGGCTTACAAGATGATTTAGACCTAAAATTTTTATTTTAATTTCTAACTTTTAAATTTATGTTTAATATTTTTTTTTTATCTGTTTTAAAATTTCTTTAGAATTAAAATAATTTTTCAAGCACAAATCGAATAAAGAATGGCGCCTTCAAATGAGAAAATAACATAAAAATAATATTTTCTCATAGGAAAATCGTTTTCTCGAAAGTATTTCAGTATTAATTTTTAGTGTCGATCACTAATCCAAAGAATTCTTAAACTGACAATCAAATTTTTAAGTTAAAAAATCTTGAATTTCAATATATAACTTCAAATATTCGTGTCGTAATTTTTTTTAGAATTTCCAATTTTTTTTTGATTTTGATGTAAAAATTACATATTGACCATTTTATATTGACGCCTAATTAATATTTTATAAAATCACTTATGTTGTGTGATTCGAATAAAAATTTAAGATAAGGCTTCAGGAAATTCAATCATAGTTTTTTTTTCTGTTAAAATATACATTTAAATACTTATAGGCGCATTTTATTTATCTGCAGTTTGAATAGTCAATTTTCGATATTAAAAAGTGTGATTAAAGAATAATTGAATGATTGAACAAGAGTCTAATCAAAAAATTTGACAAAAATTACGAAATTATTTGTTTATCAATCATATTCAATATAATGATGAAAAAAATGAATATAAATATAAATATATATATTACACACGATGATGAAAAATACATTTGGAAAAATTAGATTATTCGTAAGATTCATTTCATCGAAATATTTTTTTCAGAGTATGTAAATATAATCTATAAATAATTATAAATTTTAATGCAATTTAATTTTGAAATTTTACTGTAATTGTTTTTAAAATTATTATTCATCATTCTGATTCAATATAGAAATTTCGATAGGGACTAGAAAGTTTTAGGATCATTTTCATGTTAAGTTTATGAAGCATGTGAACAAAATCATCAAATTGAAATTTGATAAATTCTTTTTTAAAGTCAAATTTAAATTTAAATATATAGCAATACTATCGAAAAATCAAAATTTCATGTGTCCTTGCCTGTTACCTGTTTTAGTGTTAATAATTTAAATCTGATCATTATTTATAGTTCAAAATCATATCTAACCATAAAAGTTTTACAATATGTTATCTTTTTTAGGCCAAGTGCTATTTATTTGAAATGAAATCTTGATTGCAGATGATAAATAAATAAATAAATAAATAAATAAATAAATAAATAAATAAATAAATAAATAAATAAATAAATAAATAAATAAATAAATAAATAAATAAATAAATAAATAAATAAATAAATAAATAAATAAATAAATAAATAAATAAATAAATAAATAAATGAAGCAAGAAGCCAAATGCAGAAAATGAGAACATTGAGATTGAGTGAGGCGAGGAGAACTAAAAACAATCATACCAAAATGCTGAAGATGAACGTAGTGACAGAATGACAGTATATGGTTCTTTTTCTCAATGTGTTTTATACTCAGTAAAATTTTTCATCCTAGATTTATTTCTTTCAATGATATTATTAATTGATTTAACTCATTTAGTTTACTTAATTGCATCTCAATTCGTTTAAATAATTCATTTTATCAATTTTTTTTCATGAGTATCTTATCAACGTTTTTTCATTTTTGGATTTTTTTGACACAATACTTTATCTTTTTGATATTATCTACCAGAATATGTTTTTCTCACATAATTTTTACAATTATTTTTTTTTTTCAATAAATCTTTGAATGAATAATAAAAATGATCAAAACAAACAATGAAAATTTATAACTAAATAAATATAACCGCCACTCAATTTGGCAAAAAATTTAGATGCAAGTTCTTCGTGCGATTTTTTTTCTAAACGCTTATTCTAGGTAATTAATCCTTTCACATCATATACGTTTAAACAAGTAAAAACTGTAATAAGTCTTTTTGTATTATTTTTCATAATTAATTTCTTTTCAAAAATTCTCAAATCTGTAATAGCAAACCACGAAAACAAATTAAATGAACTAGCAAGAAAAATTTTGCATCCAACATGTGAATATTAGACTCAGGTGCAAAAACCGTCTTTTTTTTCAATTAGTTAACTTCGTACAATAGATATTTTAGAAAAAAAAAATTCATATTATTAAATTGATTGAGATGCCTATTTTGAATACACTTGTCTTAACTGGTGAAAAAAAAATTTTAGTCTGGAATCGTAATTGAATATTTCTAAAATGATACATTTTATATTTCAATAAAACCTTTAAAATTTCCAAATTCATTTTCAAACTAATACATGCATACTTAAATTGAAAATTTAATCTGCATATTTGAAAATAATAGTCTGAAAACAAAAGAAATATTAGTATCTAATTAATTAAATTTAGATTAGGTATAGCATCAAAACACTAATAAGAAATACAACTTCTTGTTTCAAACATTTATTATACTTTAAAAATGTAAAAAGCTTAAATTTTTCACATATAGATATCATATATTAAACCCATAAAACCAAAGTGTTAACAAATTAAATGATAGCCTCAATTTTTTCTCTAATTTTAAAGAGATTGATTTTTTTTTGCTTCTTTAAAGAAAAATATTCAAATTTCATTTAAAAATCATACAAATACTCATCAAGTAAATTATTTCTCGAACTAATATTAATTTTTAAATTAGTTGATCGCTTACTAATCGTGGAAATGCTAATTTTTTTATCCAGCTAAGTTCGATGAGTTTTTTCTTTTTTTTTTTTTTTCATTTTAATTGAAAAATAAAAATCAAATTTGACTTTATTGATTTTTTTTAATGTATTTTACTTTGATTGAAATGGATAGCTAAAAATTTAATAGGCTTTTACAATTTTTATTAGAGTAAATTTTTAAGTGAGATTTATTATGTTTATTTAATAATTTTTCGTGACTTATCTTTTCATAACATTTCGAAATCCTTTTTTTTTTCCTAAAACTTATCGAGTTAATTGACCATTCAGTACACATAGGAATTGATTTTTTAATGTTATTTTAGGATTGCAATAATAAATTTTTATGAAAATATGTTTTAGATATTAATTATTAAGATTATTAATTGTAGTTATAAAAATTTTTTTTCAGAATTTAGAAATTCAACTAAGCCTATCCTTTAGAAGATATTAATGGTTTTATATTGAAGTAAAATTTTATTTAATATATTGATATTTTTTCTAATTATAGTTGTATTCACGCTCGGTATTGAAATTTATCAAAAATAATAATCTATTAATCCTTTGATCTTTGTAAAATTATAGTCTAGAAAGGAGCTTGAAATTTGAATCTTGTTATGTAAAAATCAATTTTCAAAATTCTCTATATTTGATTAAATAATTTGCTTATAAAGCTCAGAAAATATTGAGTGAAATCATCTTTTTTTATTCTTTAAAATATAAAAATTCACTTAGTAAAAGTTTAAAAATAAAATATATTCTCAAAATTTTAAAATGTTAACCTTCTAATCAACTCAATCTGCATCTTGTATCAACTTAGAAAATCAAAATTATATTTATAATCTCAACAGTTTAATCTCTACATTCAATCAAATCGTTTAATTTATATATTACACAATATTTAATATATCTACGTCTATTTAATTTTTACGAAACTCTTGCATTCACATATAATAGCCATTTAATCGCGTAAAATTTAAGATATATCTGTACCATAATCATTACGTGCACAAATCTACATGACAAATATCAAAATAACATTAAGAGTTAAAAAAAGTAAGAAATAAAAAGAAATTTTAGCTTTAATCACCATTGCGTTTTTTTTTAGCGTCATTCGATACAAAGCCTTATTTAAGCAGCTCACATATCGCAACTTATTTTTCAAAGTTATTCGATTAATTTTTTTGAATAAATTTACTGATTAAAATAAAAATGAAAAATAAAGCAAATTTAAATACTAAACATTAAGACTATTAAGAAAGCTAAAAAAAATTTATCAAATATTGAAGATTTAATTTAAGAATTTCAAACTTTAATGAACTATACACAAACTTGGTTCGAAAATTTCTAAAAAAACATGTCAAATCAGATAGATGAGAGAATGGTGGATAAACTAATTAACTATTGAAAAATCGGGGTAATCACCATGTTGATAATCGGGTAAACAGAAATCTAAGAAGAAGCTGAAAAGTTCATACTAAAATTATGTTATTCAACAACCAGTAAAACAGAAAAAAATTTAGCTCTAGCAAAAAATTATGTAGATCGAAAAAATTTTTCTTGAATATAATAGACATCGTACAAATCTGTCAAAATATTCAGAACAAAAAACATGAAGGCGAATTAGTCAAGATTTAATTTTTAAAATTATTTAAACTAGATAGCACTAAAAAAGTAAATAAACATAAACACACATCTATAAAATAAGAAACTTATGGTTATTATAAAGAATCAAATTTTTTTTATCACGGAATCCGAAAAATTTCTAGTATTTCTTTTATAAATGTCAAAGATTCGAAAAATATATAAGTTTGGTTGAGATGTTACGAAAAAATAAAGATTACTGATGCTATAAAATTGCTATACATAAAATCAAATTTTTATTTGATTTAAGTAAATTATTGAAATTCAAATTGAAGGGTTGTATTGAAAAATATACTTTGCGATTTGTTTAATCGGTTTTGAATGATTGCTAATTATTCACGGGTTAAAATTTTTCCAAGGAATTAAATCTTTTTATAATAAAATATCAATACGAAAATAATTCGAAAATATGTCTAGTTAAAAATCAAATTTTTTTGAACATGTTTCTGAGTCTTTTTTTTGTATTAAATGTAGCAATTAGACACATTTTCAAAATATTGGCTTAAAATTTTTTATCAAGAATTTGGTTTGTTCATTTTAAATTTAATAATGCTTCATTTAATCAGTGAAATTAAGATTCATAGAAAGCAAAAATAAAAATCGAACATTGTCACGCAAGTTAACTAGAGAATCAAAATATTTCTTAGTCTCTTTCAAGATTTTATCAGATTCAATCAATTCTTGTTTAAGTATCGATTTTCTTTGATACTGATTTTCATCATTGCATGTATAATATATTTATTTTTTATTTTCTTAGCTTTTCAAAAACCTGTTGAATGATTTTCATACTAATTTTTTAGTTTCCAATATCGACTTGCTAATCATTTTTCATTAGATATATTTTATAAGAGAGAGATCATTTATATCTTTAGTTATGACAATAAGAAATATTTGAGACACTTTTTACGGATTCAAATGTGCCCTACAATTTCGTCGAATTCAAAGTATAAATGATAAAAGAGATTCTATAAATAATATTATTGCAATTCGAACAATTGAAATACTGCGAGAAGAAGAAAATTTTAAAAGATTTCGAATAATGAAACTACACAACCCATGTGATTATTTGGTTTTTTTTCTTGATTGGCAAATGAAGTGCTATTTAATATTTTATCGCAATCATTCCAACTAGAAATAGATACATCCAATTTTTGCATAAAAATGTCTGGCAAAAAAATGCTGAAAAAACAGAAAAATCCAAATAAAAATTTTTTTATAAGTCACTTTTTCGCAAAGGTAATAAGAATTTATACACATATAATTGAATCAATAAAAATGTTAAAAGTCAATTCAATTTTTTTTCGGCATCATTATCAGAAATTTTAAAACGATGATGTGCTCGTTTTATGGTACAATAACAAATATTGCGAAACTGCTCGTCACTTTATTACAATCAAGAACAATAAATTTTTAAAGTTTTAAATTGTCGCACTAGAAATTTTTTTTTTTGCTAGGCAGGTAAAATCATTATAGCAAGTTTGATTCCTAAGGCAAAATATTTAGAATCAACTCTCATCACATAAGCGATATATTTTGAATTAAAATTACAATTTTTTTTTAAATAATAATCGGTAATAGATATATGATAAAAGAAAAATCTCTAAAATGAAGTTGAAAAATTTGAGATAATCATTAGTACTTGTGATTTAAGTGAAAAAAAAATGATTTAAAAAAATATACTCTATAAGTGTGATTAAAGACTGCTATAGGTTAAATGGCTAAATAAGTTAGCACCAAGAGGGTCATTTCAATTTTTTAGATTGAAATATATATATAATATGCTCAATAGAGTAAATTGAATTATATTTTTTCAAATGTTGAAATATAAGCTTCAATTATTGACATGTAAATTTTGAAAGAGAAGAAAAAATAAATTACATTATTTTTAATGTTGATATGCTGCCCGGCAAAAAAAAAAATCCAAATTTGGAGCTTTTAATAGAAATCTTTACCTATACACCTCTTTTTTTTATCTGGTTTAAAAAATTAGTAAACTTTACTTGTTTATAAATTCAAAGTCACAGATAAAAAATGATTGAAAGGTGTAGCTAACAAAATTTAGTGAAGAATTTTAAAATTCAAATGCTTTTCCAGCGTTTGTCATTGAAAATAATTTTTAAAAACGAATGATTTGAAAAAATCACACAGATTCAAATTAAATAGAAAATATATAAGAAAGTTTTAAACTGAATTTTATAGTTGTTAAAAACACTTAGCAGTCAATAAAATTGTATGAGTCCTTATTTATCGTTCTAGTTTGTAAAAAGTATCAAAAAGGCAATATCTAATTGACATGTATCGGATGAAATAATAGCTACGATGTCGAAAAAATAAAGCAAATTAAAGTAATCGAATAACAAAATATATATATTTATATTTAGAATATAAAATCAATTAATATTTGATAGAAACTTGTTTTAAGTTTTATTCATACTAAATTAAACTCAACTAATTTCAATAATATGAAGCATCTGATTCATTTCAAAATGATTTGCAATTTAAAAACTAAGTAATTGAAAGAAAAAAAAAAATCTTTACACAGTCAATTAAATTTTCGGGTCGTAATTTACTTTATTCTAATCAAAAGTTTTATTATAAATTCTAAGGCTACATGATATTTCAACTTCAAATAGCATTGAAACCCGTTTTTATATTAATTGTTCTATATTAAAAAATTTTTTATTTAGCTAAATTTAAAATATAAAATTTCGAAAAAATTAAAGCTCGAAAAATGACTGCCCTCAAATTTTTATTTGCAATGGTATTCTTAGTTGATGGTTGAAATAATTATTTTAAGATGACTAAATAAAGTAAAAATAACTTAGTGTTTTTCAGTGAAGTTCTTTACAAAATTGTTTTTTGAAAAATTTACAAATCAGTCCAAATGTTCTTGTTTTACGTTTTCGTAAAAAGAACTTGAAAAATATTTATGCTTCTCCGTCAAAATTAAAAAATTTTTTTTATTAATGGTGATCACTATTTTCTGATTCTGAAAATTTATTTTGATTTTTATGTCAAAATTTCATAATCATTTCTAATTTTATACACGCCATGAAATAAAATTATTCAATTATAGTTTTTAAATTTAAAATTTTTAAAACAAAAATTTTTTGCAAAAATATGAAAGCGATTTTCAAGAACATAATTCAAATGGATCAAATAATATACTATCATTTTCAAATAAGCTCAAATTTTCGTTTTATCGATAAATAAAAAATGTTTTTCTCAAACTTTTTCAATCTGTTAAAATATTTATTTATGAATTAAGCTAACTTTTTAGAAATAATAGAGTACATTTATCAAAACCAAAGAAAAAAAATTAAAAATTTTTTAGTGAAGCTTCAAAAATACATCAAAAAGTAAATAATATTTTTTTTTATTTTTATCAAGCATCTTAAAAATAGACAAAATCTAAATATCTCATAAACGATAAAAACAAAATATGAAAAAGAAAATTTTATTAGGTAATATTATGATAGATTGATTGAATGTTAAAAATTTCTCAAAAAATAGACAACCAATAAATTGAAAGATAGAAAAATATAAATAAATTATGTGTTTCAAATTTTCTTTTGAATTCAATACGAAAACCTATTAGCTTGATAAAAAAAATTCTTTATTATTTTTAATAAATACAAACTGAAAAAAAATACGATAAAAAATTTTGAAAATAGAAAGCAAATTTAAAATTTTTTTTTATGGCAGCGATTATAGCCACTTGATATTGACTTAAGTGACATCAATATTTGCTATCATTTTGTGAATTACAAAGATGTTTGAATTACAGAGTACTATTTTTTGTTAATACAAATACAAATGAACATAGTTTCAATTCAAAAAAGAAAACGATACAAAGATCAAAAATAAAAAAAAAATTATTTCTTCAAATTTTAAATCCATATTTTTTATATTAGTATTTCAAAAAAAGTTCGAAAAATTTTATTTGTGCCTTGTATCACTAAAATGCTCAGTGATTGTAATAATTTTATAGACAAATATGCTATATGAGTAAAATCATTAAATTTTATGTTGAATTCTAATTTGTATGTTTTTTTAACACATAAATTTATAGAATGCCATATTTATTTTAAATTTATCAGCCATATTTTCGTGTCTACTTTTTGGTTGACTAAAAATTGATATTTTTTTTTAATTAGAATCCTTTTCACTTGCTGTTGATCGACATTATTTTTTATATACCCTTTTTATATCATCAATATCATTCACAAGAGAATTTACAAATTTGTTTGCGAATTTACCAGTAAACTATTACAAAAATTGAAACAATAAAAATTATTGAGCAACTTTAATTCAATTTTTTTCTTCAAATTTTGAAAGCAACTAAATTAATTTAAATTAAATTATTGATAATTAAATCTCATTCTTATTTTAGCAGATACAGAGCTAAATGTAACAGCTGTACAGGGTGGAATGGCTGCTCTGCCATGTCACACAAGTGCACGTGCCCAAATCGCCTTAATTATATGGTATCGTGCCAACAGTGAAGTGCCAATTTATACAATAGATCTTAGAGCAACGGGTGCCCAAAAACATACATCAAACCTAACACGATTACGCTTTGATCTAGATAAACGAACTCTTTATGTGTATAATGTTACTCGTGTTTCAGATCAAGTTCGTTTTAGATGTCGAGTTGATTATCGGAAGCATCGATCTGAAAATACTTATGTTTCGCTTAATGTTACTGGTAAGTTCAAAATAATTATTTTTTGTGTTTACTTTTTAAAAAATTTGTTAATTTTTTTTTTTAAATTATACGATTTCAGAATATTTTCAATAAATTTTAAAAATTTCTAGCTTTTTCTTTTAAAGCAATCATTTTTTCGTATTAAACACTCTTTTGACCATTTTATTTTTGTTTAGGAATCGTATAATTACATTTATTTCTGTTAAATAAAAATTATGCACATTTCTTCATTATTTATAATTTATTAGAATTTGAATTAGAAAATGAATAAATTTTATCTCAAAATGCATTTCTAACTTTAAATTATTTAATAAAAGCAAAAATAATATAGATGATGTGGATAAAAAAGTAAAAAAGTTATAGATTATTTAAATTCGAATAAATTTTCAAAATATATATAAAATATTGAAGAAAAACAATCGAAATAAATTATCTTTGACAAAGAAAATTTTTAATTAATCTTGCTTTTAGTCAATCTTTCGAATAATTTTGAATTAACAGATAAAAATTGAGGGTTTCATATATAAAATTTTTTAGAGAGAATATTTTCATACATAAAAATGATTGCTGTTACATTATCGGCCATAAGCATAACATTGCGAAAAGAATAAACATCTTAAATATTTATTACGTTAAAAATAATAATGAAGATTCAAATATAAACCAAAATCTAACTAAAAATAATAAATACACAAATATCAAATTACGAATATACCTTCACAACTATATTGTGTTGAATCATAAATACCCTAGATAAAAAAAATGCACTATATAGCTAGCATCACAAATTTTCATATTAGCACTAATTAATCATGTAAACATTCACCCAAAGTTCCATATCTTTGTTCGCACACAGGTTTATCATCTTAACCGCAGCAAAAACGACCTTTGAACATATAATTCATAAAAATTCTGTGTATTTCTCGTTAAATTGAATAGGAATCAAATAAACTTGCACTACTAATTAAAATTATTATTATTTACAAATATGCAAAAAAAAATTAAGAATGAATTAATTTTTGTTATTTTATGTTCCGAATTTTATTCAACAGTACACCTTTGTGCTGCCGATTTTTTTGTTTGCTAATTATTTTTAATATAATTTTTTTTTGTTGTCAGCTAATTCAAAGACAATTCTTGACAAGTAGACAACTTTTTCAGTCAAGATCATCAGTGAAATCTCCAAGAGCTAAAGAAATTTAGTGAATTCTTAATTACGAAAATTTTATCTAACATGTAAAAAAAAATTCTTTTGACCAGTATATTCAAATTTCTTTCGAAAAAAGTTTCAAAATATTAAGATTGATTTTCTTGATTCCGTAAATGATCTCATCCATTTAATAATTATATGATGTGCAATAATGATAAAAACATTTGTGACAAAAAATATTTAACTTTGTGAAAAATAGTTGCTTCGATATTTTTTTTTATTTGTTGAGTTTAACCTCAAATAATATTAGAAGAATATTGATTTTTTTTATAAATTTTCAAACAATTAATCGTTTATAAAGATAGATTCAAACAATTCAAAATTTTTACATTTTATGTAATACATTTTTCATAATGTACACATTGGTTTTAACCGATAAAAAATAATAAAATGACATTTAACAATGTGATATGAGTAGTCTGGTATTTGAAAATCAAATACAGTTAGTTTAAAAAAAAAATTTTTTTCATTCATAAATAGATTTAGTTAAGTAAAAACTATTGAGAGAAATAAGGGAATCATAAAAAGAAACCGAAACAAAACAAAAGGTTAGTGCTCGAAATAAGAGTTCTATTTTAATAGTTTTAGATTAAAGGCATAAATAAGGTAAAAAACATTATATTTTAATGATAAGCACAATTGTGATTGTATATATAGTATCATTATGTAGAAACACATCATGGTCCTCCTGTTCGCTTTGCTTTCTTGTTTATAACATTTTATTTAGCCAAGTTCGCAATCCACACAAGTTTACAACTTTCAAACTATTGTTGCAGATATAAATTGATGCATTTTATGTTTGTAATTTCTGGTAAAATAAATAGTTTAAAAATCTCTTAAAAAACTTATTGATACAAAAATGTTGATTGTAACACATTATTGATGACCAAGGTTAGTAATGGTAATCACGTTATGACAAGTATTTCAAACAAATATAAATTTCTGAGATTTTAAATTAAATAGTTTCAAACTAAACGACTTAAATAAGAAAAAAAAAATATTTCGCTTTATTCAATATAAAAATCATAAATTAAAATCTTTTATGGATCTTTATTTTTGCGTTCGAAAGTCATTTTATAAAAAAAATTTTCGAAATTTTGTTGAAATTTTATTAAATTTTTTAGTTCTTTTTTTTCGAAAAAATCAGCAGATTATTTCGCTTCAATTCGATTTATTTTTTCCTTTTGATCTTAAAATTTTCATTTTTTTTGCATTTCAATATATATTTTTTTGTTTAAAAATAAATTTTCCATTAAACAAACAAAAAAATAAATTGACCTAAGATTAAATTAATGATAAACTTAATAGACAAATTGATAAATTTTTAATCAATAAAAATGACTGCAAAACGTCTTTGAATTACCATTCAGTGAACGAAATCTTAATTAAAAATTTAGCAAAATTTGATAGCGATTTCGGTTATTTTACATTATCATCTAATTTTTTCTTAATAAAATTTCGCTAAGTTCTATATCAGTTAGCATTTTGATATACAATCATAAATTTTCATATAATTTATTTTAAACTAAAAACAAAAGTACATAGTTAAAAACTATACTAAACAACTTATTCGACAATTCCAGAAAATTTCAGGCAGTTTTTAAATTTTTTTTTTCCAAGAATAGATCACTTAGAATTAAAAGCTAAAATTTATCTGCTTTTGACTTTAGAAAGACAGATTAACAATTCGATTATAGTCATCAAAGTATGACTTCATATGCAGATTCACTAGTGAATCTCAGTATTTGTATATTATTTTGAACATTAAATTTTTCAAGTTCTGAGGAACAAATTAACTCACTGAATTTCTTTTTAATACTATAGTCTTTAGATTTTTTTCTGACTGAAACTTATCGATATCATTTTATTTTTTGAATTTTTTGAAATGGAAAACTTTCTTAAATTTTATTTAATGTTCGTACAAATGAATATTCTTTATTTATTCTTTTTTTTCTTCTTTTTTTATATAATCATGCATCTAATCAACGGACAAAACAAAATCGTTGCAACAAAACCGCAATCATTAACATTTGTAACTGAAAAAAAACAATAGTTCCCCCTAAATCTGTTGTTATATTTGATTCGGAAGGCCAAAAACTTGATGGAATAATTGGGCCCTTCAAAGAACATAGCAATCTTCGATTAATTTGCGAGGCCGAAGGAGGTATTGTATAAATTTTCATACTTTTATTATTTATTACACATTTCCCAACTTTTTTTTCATTTATTTGTCCATTGGTTCAAGATCCCTCTAGAGAAATAGTTGCTTAACTAAGATTTTTTCCATTAGAATTTTCATATGCAATTCGCAAATTTTCTCTCAAAATTTTTCAACTCTCATGATTACTTTTTAACAGTCTATTTAATTATTGATTTATTATATAGGTTTTGTGAACAAAAATAATGTTTTGACAAATCGACTTTAAAAGAATGCCATTGATTTGATTAAAAGTAAAAATTTAAAACAACTCTTTTATAATTAATCTTATCTATATTTTAATGATACAAATAAATTTTTCCTCTTCGATTGAAAACAATTTTCTCATCACTGTGCTAAAAAACTATTCAGTTTTACCGAACAGTTTTTTTCAAAATAAAAAAAAAATTATCAGACTGTTCATAAAGGTAAAGAAAGGATAAAAACTCAAAATCAATGAAAAATGCGTATTTAAACAAACTTTCAAATTTATTATTTAAAAATCCGATTAACGTTTTCAAATAAAGTTCTACCTTAAAATTGAAGGTTAAAAAATATTTAAAAATGCCATTTCTATTATTACTTAATTAAAGTATAATTAAATTTTATTTTTCGTCATTAGCATTTATGGATAAATAGTTTTTCAGCGAAAAAGTTAGAAATTTTAGAATATTTAAAAAAAAAATCATAAACACAATCTCTAATTCAATCCAAAAAATATCAAAAATTAATAGATTTGAAAACATTGTTTAAAAATAAGAATTCGTGATAAATGATAAATTTATAAATCATTATTGATCAAAATTTGAAAAAATTTAGATAAAATATGGCGGTTAATGAAATTTATTTTTTCGATTAATCAATTAAGATAAGAAAATTTATAAATCTACATTGATTCTTATTTAAATTTCATAAAATTGCTATCACAAAACATTATTTATTCATTTTTCTTTATTTTCCACCAAATTTCATGCCGACTTAGGCAATCAAAGCTTATCTTTTTTCTTTTGTGGGTAAGTGAGAATTTGATGTGAGAACTTTGTCTATTTTTCTTTCAATTAAATTACAGTGCTATCGACAGGATTTAAATTGGCAGATTTATTGTCTTGCTCTATTGAATTGCAGGTATATTATTATAATCGAATCTCTTATAGAAAAATTTTTTTTTTTTGATTTTGTTTCTTTCTGTCAAAATCAATTATATTCTCGGCACAAAAAAAAATTTTCTTTTTCAAAAAACCCTATGTAATATCAAAACTGATTGAAGATGACAGTGTATTAATAACTATATGCTCCTCACAAAAGCTTGAAGGTGTCATGCATAAAATTCTCATCAATCAATAAATCGAAATATTTCGCCAAATCACCATGTTCGCCAAATAAAATCGAAAGATAAATGCTCAATGTATTAATGGAACTTTTTGCCTTTATCGTTTAACATCTATTTTTTATCGCGATACAATTAAATGAATTTTTTTTATCATTATTTAGTATAAAGAGTTTTGATAATTTTGATCAAGTTAAACTTTTTTTTCTTCGTCTTTAGGTGATCGACCCAAACTAAGATGGTATCATGGCACGACTAATTTGCAAGCAACAAGTAGCTATCAGATAAGATTTGTAAGAAGCGAATTACGACTTCGAAATTTAACTCGATCACATTTGGGCTCTATTTATTCTTGTGTAGCAAGTACAGGCATAGTCTCAATAAACGCATCAGTACAATTGGATATGAATTGTGAGTATCAAAATATTGAATTTAGAAATATCAAAAATTAATAGTTTATAATGATGAATCACATTCTATAATAAACTTAAATATTTAAAAGATTATTATAAGTAGGTTTTTATGAAAAAATATATTGTTATTTTAGAATTACAATTTTTTTTAATTTTTAAAATTACCATGTCAACTATGAATAATTTTAAATTTTATTTATTATAGATTTTATTCACATTGAATTGATTTAATAATTTAAAAATTTAATTTTTGTACTTTTCTGTTATAATGATCAACTTCAAGTATTTTATAATCCAATCTGAATTTTTCAGTAAATTATTTTTATTAAAATCTTTGAAGGTTCATCTAATACCAACTCAATAATTAGTATTTTGTAAGAAAATATCACAAGGTGATTTTTATGAATTTGATTTCAAAATTGTTTAGAAATGAAATTAAAATGAAATTTTAAGTAAAAATTAAAAAAAAAAGTTTTCTGACGCATAGCCTTTTGCAATACAATGTTTTAAAAAAATTTTTAAAAAAAATGAAAATCAAATTTCTCAATTGCAAGTGAAATATGAAAAGTGTTGATAACATAAAAATAAGTTGAAAATAATAATGTAGAACTTAACACATTTCAAAAAATTTTCAGAATAGTATGGAAGCATGATAAAAAGTTTTTATTTGATAAAATCGATTGGTTTGAATTGCCTGGAATCAAAGATATTTTCAATGACACACAAAATTTGAATGACTAGTTGATGCTCCGTTTTTTAAGACCTGTTTTGTATCGCATTGTATGTTTCTGGTGTAAAAATCTTTAATTTTATTACAAAAGAATCATAAAATTTTTAGAGTAATGATTTGACAACTTGGTGACATAACAGAAGATAGCACGTAACATTTTAGAAATTTTTGTTTATAAAAATGTGAAAATCCATAACTCATTTCGCTAAATTTTACTTTTTAACACAGAGCAAATGCCATAAAAAAATCTAAAAGAATCTTTCGATTTGTGAAAAAGCATTCATCATTGTCAGTTTGTTTTTTTTTCCCATTCTTTCTAAGGTGCTTTAGATTCAATAAAATTCTTTGTACAATCTTTTTATATCCGTTAAGAAAATGTGTACGAAATACATCTGGATAAAATTAGTGTTTTTTGATAAATATACACTTCTCCAAAAAATTCTCAATTATTTTCTCTTTTTGAGATTTTTACTTCCGGTTTCAATTTTCAAAAAAATTTGCTACATTTTTCAAGTTTACAAAGAAAATTTTCAAAAATCTTATCTTCAATTATTGATAGTTCAATAAAATTTTACCTAAACACAATAATTTTTTTAAAAACAAATGAATTTCGATTCAACCAATTTGAGATGTCTTATTTTCCAAATAAATTATAAGCGGAATCGAAAAAATCACTGATTATTTTTTTTTAGTTTCTATCGTGATAAAAATTTCCCTAATCACTTGATCTATGTTGGTACATAAATTTTCAAGAAATTATACTCAAGAATTTTTTGAGAAAATTTCATTGAGTAATTTTTGTGAAATATTACTTGAAATAAATTCATAAAAAGCATTTCAAAAAAATTTTCAAATCGACAAGAATGTAAATAAACATAAAACTTTTTTGAATGAAAAACAAAAAGGTCTATCAAACAAATATCAAAAGTATATTTAGACGAATAAAATTTTATAATTAAAATCAATTGAGTTGACATATTCCGAAAAGCCTTGTGAAATTTTATTATATTAAAAGTAGGTTTTTAAAGCCTTTTTTTCTAATCA
>BLXL01010886.1:0-13453 GCA_023170135.1 Acarapis woodi
TAAAGGACAATCAGAATAGCAAATTAATGAGATTTATAATTAATTTGTTACTTTTGTTTTTTTTGATTTTTAGATTAATTTTTTTCTTACGAGATCAATTAAATTGAAGTTGTAAATTTTTTTGAGACAAGATTTCATTTAATACCCTATGTGTTCATTTAAATTTTTTGTATATAAAAAGAAAGAAAATTTATAATTTCTTTCAAAAATTTAAGAAGCAAAAAAGTTTTTTTTTTTAAATTTTGAATCAGTATTTTATATGTACATTAATTCTTTGATTATGTTTGGTTACTGGCCTAAATTGAAGTGAGAATTTTTTATCAATTATATTTTTTCTATTAAGATGCCACTTGATACTAATAGTTAATGATCTATGATCTTTTGTACTTAATTCTATAAAATTAATTTGACAATTTGAACAATCTTCCCCATTTAAATATATATTCTTTGTCAAATTATTTATATTATCATCTTGTTTAGTTTTTTTGATTAAAATTTGTTTCTCTGATTCATTTGGTTGATTATCTTTCAATTTTGATTCATAAATTTTTTTCGATTCATCAATTGATAATTTTTCAGATGGATAAATCGAATAGATTTTCTCAAATGACGAACTATCTAACGATGAACTTGATGAAATTAAATTATTCAATTCTGATTTATCTTCTATTGATAATTGACATTTAAAAAAATTTTTACATGCATTGTCAAATAAGCTTTTGGGCGTTGATTTTAGAATTAGTTTATTAGAATTTAACGGATTTTCATTCGATTTGAAAATGATTCTTTCATCATCGTTTTGGTCGAGAAAACTTTCACCTTCTGATTTTGGCAAGTTTTCAGTAGGCTTTAGTAAACTCTCATTCGATTTGGTAAGTATTTCAGCTATCGATGACGATAAAGATGAACAAGTTGATGATTCAGCCGTAGGTGGAGATGAAGTAACCAATGAAATTGATTGTCTTGAAATTTGATTAAAGGTTGATTTGAGTTGGGCACTAATTGAACATTCAATCATAAATTTTGTATTCTAATAACAATGATTAAAATATCCTCTTACCTGACATCTGAATACAGTTGAACAGCTGTATTTGAAAGATATTGATTGGCAATAATAGATTGTATGCGGTGATTATGAAATGAAGATTCGACGATTGACATATTTGGAAAACTGTAATTATCATTATTTTTTCGGTTTAGTGGTTCGAATGTATGAGCCATCGAATTAGGTTCACTTGATTTATCGTTTATTAAGTTATCTTTATAATAAGTTTCCATTTTTATGAATAAATTTATATATGATTTATATAAATTTATTAAATCATTGAGTGAAATTATTATTTATTAATAAAAAAAAACTGATTGAAGTGTTAATTTTTGAGAGATTCAAAATTATAATTTCAATTATTTTTTCGTATAAGACATTTACCTTAACTTTTAAATTAAATTAAATAAGTTAAATAGTCACTTGGAAATATTTTTTGAAATTTCTTTCTCATGAAAAAAGACGCGTCAAAGTTTATTCAACTACATTAAACTCAGTCACAACGATGTTTACTCACTCTTTGATGTTTAATAAAATGTAAATACAAGAGTGAATAGATACCCTTGTGAAGAATCTCGCTTAAGAGTTTAATAAATGATTTAGTTTTTTGAGAAATTTGAATCAAACATATATTTGATTCCAAAAATTTTTTTTTGAATTATAATTTATGAAATTAAAGCCAATTATAAATAATTAAAGAAGATGTTTGAGAAGGTAAATAAGTTTGAAATACACAATAATAAAAGTGATAGGAGCAAAAAAAGGCACAAGCTAATTTTACAAGATTTGTTCTTTGCAAACTTATAAATGTGCGAAGGCCTACTGAGTCAAATAAAAGATCGCTAACTTTTCACTACTTAAATTTATTTGTTTCTAAATTCAAATATGAAAAAAAATGTAAAATTAGAAAAAGAAATCTTAAAAAAGATTATCGAGTCCCACCTCCATGCTAAAAGAAGAAAATACGATAAAGAAATGTTGATAAGAAAAAAAAATTTGGATCTGAATAGATAATTCTAGTTAAATTCATTGAAAAAACAACAAAAAATTTTAAATTTTTTTCATGGTAATAATTTAAATCCAAATAAAAATTTTTTTAGCTTTAAATTGAATATTCATTCGAAATGACATAAATTTGCATTCACTTTTTTATGTTTATTTTCGTCATATAAAAAAAATTCATTTTACAAATTTAGATATTTTTAAATCTATTATTGTTATATGTTATAAAGCTTGATTTCTTAGAAAATATAAATAAAATTTTTTTGAAACTTCTTTGTTTTTAATCAATTAATCAAAAAATCAACAAGATAATTTCATTTAGATTTAAGGATTTTATTCAATTGATTAATAGTTATGAATTGACCGTCTCAGAAGAAGCATTTAAAATTCATTTAGTTAAATCGGATATATTTAATAAAAATAGTATTATGATGTATGTGACTGGATAGCGTTTTTCTTACTTGATAGCTTTCTTTAAAACTGACTAAATTTAAAATAAGAGTATTTGATGTTCAAAATGTATCTTTTTTCATTTTATGTTTTATAAATAATTATATAATTAATTTATCCAATATTCACACTATGAAACATCCGATTTTTCATTTTGCTTTTCGATTGACTGAGATTACATAATTAAATTAATGATCAACAAACTCATTAGGCTTTTTTCATTTGTGCCGATGATAACTGTAAAAATGTCATTAATTGTGAAATTAATTATTTTCAGTCTTTATGAAAATTTATTTTAAAAAATTAAATGCATTCAAAGGATTTTTTTTAAAAATTTAACGATAAAAATTTGAAAATTTGAAAATTTTTCATAAAACACTTATTCATTACTGAAAAAAAAATTTCTTATTTAAAATTTTTAGAATTTCGAAAACTTGAAAATGTTATTTTAGAATTTTAGACTTGCAGTTCGTTGAAAAGTTCATGGACAATTAACGATTAAGATATTATTATAATTTTTAGAAAAATTTGATATAAAAATCACACTTTTTAGTGGATTATTTAATATTGTGGATGATATATTTAGATTAATGTCCTCACATTTATAAATTTTTTTTTTTATTATTTGTTAAATATTATACATTATATATTAACCTAAAAATTATATGATGCTCTTAATAATTACGAAAAAATTAATTAGATCTTTATTAAAATAAATCATAAAAAATTCTTTATTAAGATGAGTTCACAAAAGATAAATTCTAAGAATAGATTTGAAGTGCCACAAACCTAATTAAACCTAATTTGTATTATCTAATGTTTTCATCTAGATTAATTAAAATTCAGGACATTTATATGATTGGACACAAACGAATAAATGACATCAATATTTTTTAAGACAATTTAGATGATAATTTAAAAAAATATTAATGATACATTTTATAATTTTATATTATTATTATTGAATCAATTATAAGAATTAATTAAAAGATAAAAATATGTTAAATTATAATAAAAATGAATCTTACAGATGCGGAAGGATTGATATAAATATATATTTATGGACAACATTTTGCATCTTATTTTTTGATTTTCTTTAACAATTATTGTAATGATGCTAAAGATTGCTCATGAGTAATTTATTTTTATTCATTCATAAATCTAATTTGTTAAAAATTAAATAAAATGATGCGTTTTTCATGACAAAGAAAATTTGCTTTTTATTGATATAGATTAAAATTAACATANNAAATTTTCTTTCTTTTTATATACAAAAAATTTAACATAGGGTATTAAATGAAATCTTGTCTCAAAAAAATTTACAACTTCAATTTAATTGATCTCGTAAGAAAAAAATTAATCTAAAAATCAAAAAAAACAAAAGTAACAAATTAATTATAAATCTCATTAATTTGCTATTCTGATTGTCCTTTAAAACGACAAGCACGAACTATAAAATTTGTATTTAAAAATCTAGTTTAAAAAGTAAAAATAAACATTAATAATTTAAATTATTTTGTGACAAATTACCTCTTGAATTATTATCATTCTAACTTTTATTAGTTAATGGGAAAAATTAATTTATGTTTGGAATTGTTTTTATAAATCACCAAAGTTAATTGATTCATCACTTTCATCGTCCGTCCATTGAGATTCGCATAGACTAATATAAGATTTGTGATCAAATACCTATTTATGAAAATTAAAAAAACATTATTGATGATTTGATTTATTTTATCAATTAATCACCTCTAGATCAGATACATCATCTTCCCCATCAATGAATCCAGCAAATCTACTTGCATCATGCATATTTTTCATCGCCTTCCACTTGTTAAACTCAGGTGATTTGCAATAATTTCTTAATTTATCTAGCTCTCTCTCAGTGGTCAATTTTCCCAAGTCATCATATTCTTTTTGTGAAAGTAACTTTATTGGCTTTGGAAAGTAAAATCTATATAATTTAACGCTTTTGTTGATAAAAAAAGAAAATTTTCAGATTTGAAATTAAAAATATTAAAAAGTTAATCGTATAAAAATAACATACAGATTATTAAACATTTCAGAAAATTTTGACAAATTGTATATAAACAAAATGATAGCAATGGTTGCAATAATTAATTCAGTGTATTCTGATGAAATTAATATGATGAGCAAAGATATAAACTGTTGGAAAAAAATCAAAAATTAAGATAAATATATCGGGGTGAAATAAAACTTACTTGTAAAAACCATTTAAACAAATCTAATAATCGATGATTTCTAATTGGACCTTTATAGTAAGCAAATGAAAAACTTATGATACCAGCTACTAAAATATAACATATCAAATAAAAGCCAAGAGAATATGTTAATAAATTTTCTTTGATTTTCACGACGAAATACGTGTTTAGATAAAATGAAGACAGGACAAAAAATGCATAAAATTTTCGGGGTAAAAATCGATGCATAACAATCGTTAGTATTAATAATGATCCGATTATTCCTAAAATCACATGACTCATATAATAGATGTATATTTTTTTCGATAGGTAATTCGATGAATAAAATAAAGTGATGGCAAACAAGAAAATGATAAAATTATAAGTATCAAAAGTGTTGAAATGATGTGCAAGTTGATAAGATTTAAATGAATCGATACCAACACAGTAATTAGTATAGAGTGGCAAATTTATTGTGGAACTATTTATAAATAATCTGAGGTAATTATAATTTAGCCATTTTGACATTTTTTCCTTGGTTTCGACAATGTCGTGGCCGGTATATACGCCTTTGATTGCATTTACATCACTGATTTTCAAATAAGACTTTGCAAACATATTAAGCAACCTTTTTTCAAGTGCTATCTTACATATAATTACTTTATTATCTTCAATAATTAATTGATCGAATTCAATTTCATTTAAATCTAATACTTTCAAACATAAAATTATTTCAAATGTTAAAAAAAGAAAACAAATAAATGAAATAGATGACATGATCGTAACGATAATTTAATGAAATATGATTAAAAATGCAAATAAAATTTGTTATATTTGTAAAGGATTAAAAATATAAACAAAAATAAATCAAATTAAAGAAGAAAAAAAATCAGTTTATAAGCAATTTACACGATTTGCTATTGTAAACCAAATAAATCTTTTGAATTTGACGTTACACGAGGTTTCCAAAAAAAAATATAAATAAATTATTGCCGCTCATTTTTTAAAATTAGAATGAACTGCGCAAGTTCATAAAATCTTGTTATGACTTGTAATAAATAAAATAAACATTTAAGGGCTTATCTAGATTCTAAATGATTAATAATAATTAATAATTTGAACACTTTTATTAAGAATTATTCAGATAATTAGTTTTAAAACATTGACTTGAATGTTTCAAATAAAAATATACAAAAAAAAAAAAAAAAAAAGAAATTAAATGATTATAAATTTAATATGAATTTACATAAACTTAAAAAGTAAAATTTGTTCAGTATTTTATTAGTTTATTTAAAATTACCATCATATAATATTTAAAAAATTTAGGATTAACAGAAATTCAGGAATTTTTTACAATGATTCAAGATTAATATTTTTTCAGAAAAAAAATTTAAAGTTTCATTTCAAAAATTAGATAAAATTATGTTTTAAATTACTAAAAAAAAAATTAAATTTTTTTTTTTCTAAATTTTTTATGTCCCATAAATTAAGTTAAGCAAAAAATTTTTTAAATAATCCTTTGTTGACAGGGAAGTAATTAACTTGATTTTTCTAATTTTTTTTCTCGTTTGCACGTTCACTAAAAATTTTTTTGATTTCTTATGCCTTTTTTAAGTTTTACTTATTTTCTTTCTCTGATTATTTTTTTTTTCGAATAAGTTCATTTAATCAAACAATATTCAGTTCGCTTTTTTAACTTGACCTTTTTGATCTTGAACTCGAAAATCAATCCAGTAGATTATTCAATAGTTGTGAAAAATTATCTTCGCAGAATCGTAATAAAATATTAATTTTTAATTCTATTTTTATTTTACCTGAATCCTAAAAATGTTAATGCAATCAATTCATCAGCTGAAGAAAATTTGAATAGAGATAACTGTCCAAAAGATATCAAGGGAAATAATTAAAGTTATAATTTCTTAAACTTTACAGGACATACTCATTTAACACTTTAAAAGTTTTGAATGTGAAGGGAATAACCAATTTGATAGTAATTTCACATATAAAATCTATAACAATGAGTCTATTGTTAATAATTTAATGGTCAAAAGATTATATTGTAGAAATCACCATTTAAATGACTATTTGATTGATCAGTCAAAGAACTTAATATAAGAATAAATAGAAATAATTGCTATGTTTTAAATTTTCTTAAATTACGTTTCATTTTTAATAATTAATTAAAAGATACTTAATTTAAAGACAGTTGTACCTTTAAATAAATGTAAATCAATATTAATTATCCTCAAAATTGTTTTAAATGTACAAGTAACGCAAATATATATTCAAGAAAATCTAATGAGAAATATCTTTCGAAATTCACTTTAATCAGAATGATACATTTTATTTTTTTCTAAATCGATTTTTAAATTTATTTTTTTGAGCTTCATTTAAAAATTAATATTTCATACTTATTCGAAGTAATAATTAATTTTTTTTTGCTTAGAAAAATATGTATATGCATTATTAATTTAGAAATTAAACTATTATCCTTATAAGAATTTTTTTTTACTTATTCGATCATCTATTGATTTTAATTATTTTACTTAAAAAATTCAAATTATTAATTTTTAAAATAAGAATATAATTGATGAAAATTAGGTGAAATTTTCAAGTACTATAATCGGCTTGTTAATGCAACTCGTAATCAGTGTAAATAAACGGCTCAAAATTAATGGCTGTCGATTTTTTCATCTTTCAACCATACGCCATGGGTTTTTTTGATTTATTTATTTAGTATTAATTAAACGTTTCATGCTTTTTTATAACTTTTACCTAATAGATTTCGCAAATTTACTGTCTGCAGAATGTTGTTTATGATTAGTCTCGGTTTAGGTTCATCTAAAGATATTACGCTTAGAGGTTCAGAATTGTTGAAAAAAGCGGATATCGTTTACATTGAACAATATACATCTTTGCTTTGTGATGAGAAAGATATCGAAGATTTAGTATGTTTTATTATTTTGTTTCTTTTGAATTTTAAATTGAACTAATTTTAAAAATCACAAATATTTATAATTAGTCTGCATCTTACAAAAAAACATTAATACCTGCTAATCGAGAGTTGGTTGAAAATGATCCTAATGAAATAATTGAAAATGCTAAAACAAAGAATGTGGCATTTCTGGTAGCAGGTGATGTATTTGGGTTTGTGGAATATTTTTATCTTGAATTATAATATTTTAGAATTTTCATTTATTTATTCTCTCTAGTGCAACCACTCATATTGATTTAGTAATCAGATCAAAAGAATCGAATATTGAATTGGAGGTAGTACATAATGCTTCAATTTTGACCGCGATTGGTTGTTGTGGCTTACAACTTTATCGATTCGGAGAAACAGTTTCGATTCCATTTTGGTCTGATATATGGAAACCTACAAGTTACTTAAATAAAATAAATTCGAATCTCCAGCGCGGTTTGCATACCTTGTGTCTCTTAGGTAAAAAAATTATTAAAATTATAATATTTAATCAAATTTGCGTATTTATCTCCATATTTAGATATAAAAGTAGGTGAAAAATCTATTGAGGCAATGATGAAAGGAAAAATTATTTACGAAAAAGCAAGATATATGACTGTAAATGTTGCCGCTAAACAACTCATTGAATCTATTGAAGCGACGAATGATTTAGGATGTAGAAGTTTGAACAAAGATAGTTTGTGTGTTGGCCTTGCTAGAGTCGGTTCATCTACACAAAAAATTTGGGTAGGAAGTTTAAATGAGATGACGAATATAAATTTAGGGGAACCATTGCATTGTCTTATTGTAACAGGTGAACTACATGATCTAGAAGAAAAAATGCTTAATCTACACAAAAAATCGTAGAAAAAAATTTATTAATATATATCAATTTTAAGAATAATTTGTGAATAACGTAACAAATTTAGATTGAATAAAAACAACATCGACTAAAAACTTTTTTCTTTACTGACTTATATCAGAATTGTCTACAACATCTTACCAATCAACACAAAAAGTTATTAAATTAGATTAAATTAAATTAAGATATAATCAAATTATCAGTTTAAACAATTACTACATTTATAAGAGAACAAAGATGTTTTATCGAAGAAAATTAAAAAGCTACAGTTTTTAGCTGATCTTCATCTAAAAGTTCAAATTTTGCATAGGCGCCATCATTGAATTTATACGATAAACCACCATCGATTACAACGCAAGCATCAAACATTCTTGATTTGACTACAATGTTCTTAGCAAAACCACGATTATCAGTATCAAAGCCATTACCCATGTAAACTGGATCTCGTACTGTATAGGCCATTGAATTTTTGCAAACATTAAAAATTAATGAATCATTAAATTTTTTAGTAATACTTTTGGTTAATTGTTCATCTGATGCGTCTAAACTTGCATTTGTCTCTTCATTTATTATTTTAAAAAGAGTAGACACACTTTGAGGTGAGATTTTGTTTATATTGAATGACCAACTTGTGCTTCCTGTACCTGTGCAAATTGTTACACCGGAACTTTTGACTTTTACAAACGACAAATCTTGGATCTTTAATTCAAAATAAGAAACTCTTGATGATAAGCATTCACCAACAAACACATCATTCAAAGCACGTACTGGTAAAACTTGATATTCATATTCAAAATTGTCTGGTCTGTTAGGTGAATTACTGCGCCGATTAAGTGGATGCGTTTCTAGATCTAAATAACGAAATTCTGGATGAAGCAATTGTTGATCATGTAATTCGGCTGGTGCATCCATTGCGTTTTCACCTTTTACTGAAATACGTATTCGTTGACGATATACCCATCTGAAATCACCAGCCGATAATTTCTCTAAAGCTGCCTTAAAATTAACTGAATAACTTGGTTGAAGACACAGATAACCAACTGATCTTGATGGGTCACTATTTATACCGATCACAAGTTTATCCTTGCTGAATATCTTGCTAGCTGCCATTAAAAACGTACCATCACCACCGGTTGTTATAATCACATCCGCCCAATCGATTTGTTCTTGATTATACTCGAATCTATTCACAATTCGATGCTCAATACCAAAATCACTCAATGTCTTTGAGACATGTTCTTTACTGTTTGTGTGTATATTATGATGATTTAATAAACTTTCGTAATCTGATCCTCTTCTTATTAACTTTAGTAAAAAAAAAAAAAACCAAAATAAAAACACATGTTTTAGATGATAATTTTAAATTATCAATCATCAATTAGCAAACCAATTATTAAAATATAATACATATGTAATTTTAATACTTACGCTCTCTTTGACTTCTTCCTCTGTAAAACCTACAAGCCTTCTTCTTTCATATTCAAGTCTGGAGAATTTAGTAAGAATTAAAGCTCTTTTTGGTTTAAATGAAACTCCATTCATTTTATTTGAATTTTCTTGATCGTTTTGGTTAAAGAGATTGTTGCGATAAATTGATCGAATATTAATCAAATCTGTGTAATTATGTTGATTACTAATTGTTTGCTGTTGATTAGGCCGATTTATTTGATGTATTTGGTCGGTGGAAGATGAATTGGTTGATTTTTGAATTGATGTCGATTGATTCAAACTCTGATCTAAATTCAATTTATTATATACAACGGTTGAATCATGCTTCTGACTCGATCTTCTTTCGCTTGTTTGATCATGAAGTTTGTTAGCTAACTTTAGTTCATTTTCACTAGTAGAATATTGATTAAAAACTTGATTTCCAAACATCGCATTTTTACCATTTTTAAAATCGTTTACCTTTGTTTGATCAATTATAAATCGTTGGTTTACATTTAGACATTTAGCATTTAGATATTTTATATAGTGACGTTTACAGTTGTAAACGATCGAACTTTTCCAATAATGTTTGTTGTCGAAATGAGGTTTACAATTATAATTAAGTTGCTTGTCGGCGTGCAATGGCAATCTGCTTCTTGACTTAATGAATTGACTCGATGATCTATTTGATATTCTAGATGGTGTTCTATAAGTGAACAAATTTGGATTCCACAAATGTTGATTCGTTGAACCGTTTCTGGATAAAAGCTTATCACAATAAGTCGTAAACAGCATTTTTGTGTTCGGTAGCTGCATTCTTTATATATCGTGAATTAGATAGCAGTAGTGAAGAGACGTTTTTTTTTTTAGAAATTAAAGACATGAAAAGAAAACTCAGTTAGTATCAAATTAAAAAAAAAATGTAGAGCAAGTTCAAATAACTTATCAATCGAAAACTTGAAAGAAGGAAAAATTTTAAAAAAGTATTAATGATTTTGTTTAATAATTATAATTTAATTGGAAACATTTGATTAAAAGATTTATTGAACAATAGATAATTGTTGATAAAATATTATCAAATAATCTGTATGAAAAAGTAGATAAATCAAAAGTGAACTTAAAGATTAAAATTTTCAGTAACTTTGAATTTCTTTTGTGACAATACATTTCAAGATGTTTGAGAGAAAAAATAAACAAAAACAATTATCATTTTTGTTCTGATTTGAGAAAAAGTATAAATACAATGAAAATTATAATGATTAATTTTTACACATTCTATAATCAGCTACTTGAATGAAAAAAGTTTTTTTATGAAGATATTTATTAATTATTTTATTAAGCATCTGAATATTTTTAGAATATTTTAAATAGTTTCATATGACATTTGATTTTATATAATATTCATTTATTAAGGTTATCAATGACGATACGTCTAAGTACTCAATGATTCAGACCTCAAGTACTTCATTCTCAACCAAATAAAATTAAAAATTTAGAAAGGTTAGTTATTCTTTTAAAGAAAAATTTAAAAAATCAAAAATTAAATAGATTTTGAAAATAATATTTTCAAAGAAAATAATTAAATCATGAATCGAATTCGCCACAGACCTCAAACATGCATATGCGAATCAAAACTTAGATCATTTTTAGATATCAAAAAATCAAATTATTACGACAAATAAATGAATATATTTACATTTGATATAAAATCATATATAATTGTTTGATCACTTAAAATCATTTGATAATAATTCGCAAGATAAGATAGGTAATTTAAAAATACAAGTAGTTAAGTTATAGAAATATTTCAGAAGTTAATAATATCAGGTAGTAATTTTGAAATAATAGATTTGTAGACACAAAACAAACAAAAAAACTTTTTATAACACATGCTTAACTAAAGATTGACTAAATCTAAAAGAAAAAAAAAATTACCTTTTTGATCTTTTTAATTTATTAGTTTCTAGATTTCTTCGCAAATTGTAGATCATTATACTAAATATTAATTAAGTTCATACTAAATAACTAGTCGATCATTTGATTTCTATTTTCTAATAAGAATAGTAATAGAAGCAGACTTTTTCAATTTTAAATAGAAAAATTAAATGAATAATTTGATGTTAAAACTAATCGTTTTTATTTGACAAAATAAATAAAAAGAATAATGGAACTATTTGGTGATCTCCACTTAACGATAGGTATGTTGACTATTGAAAATTAATGCATTTATTAATCTGGCACATTTGATTTAAGCATAAGATAGGCAGAACGAATGTTCAAAATAATTTTAATCATTAAATGTTCCATGTTTTTTTCATATAAACAGATAGTGCGAATTAATCAATGGCGCATGCCCCATAGATTTGTTCTTAGTTTGTTTTGATTCTGTTATATGTTCGCCTCTCTCCCACTACACTTGTTCAGTTAGTGATGCACTGTTTAAATTGTCAATCCAAAACTGTTCTTTATGATACTTTAATCTTAGCAATAAACTTAATTAAAAATAGTTTATAAAAAGCAAAAAATTGATCTTTTATTATTTAATCCTCTTATTGTTACACTTTATCGACTTTACTCATAATTACCATGTATAATAATTAATAGCGAGGTTTTATCTGCAAAAATCACTCTTATTTCTGATAATTACATTTACAAAAATATGATAGAAAATTACGTTCAGACTATACGTTTATCTGTGCCTGACGGATGCTCAGACGTCAGTCAAGCTGTGCAATTGCCTAACAATTTATTTACTTCAGCTCTTAAACATCTTAACAAAATAACATCTAGTTTCAGCAATTTGATCAATGATGAAGATGGACAGCGAATATTTGAAGAATATTCGAAAGTGAATAGAATCGATGATTATCTTTTATTCTGGTTTGCAATCGAAGGTTTGTGTCATTTTTTTTTATTTATTTATCGCGAATAATTAGCAATATTTGAAATATAATTTATTTTCTTTCTAACCAACAAGGATTCAAAAGACGATTCGCCGAACTTGATGGAAAACGAAAGTGCAATGAGGTCTATTTTCAATCTGAAGTGACGAATATGGCAAAAGCAATTTACAACACTTTTATTAAAAATAATGCAAAAAGTCGTGTCTATGAGTGGTTTGATAAATCAACACGTGAAATGATTTATAATAAGATTGTGTACAATAAGTTGGATTTAAATATATTTGATGTTGTAAAAGAAAAATATGAAAAAAAGATGCAAAATGAAATATTTCCCAAATTCCTCAAATCTGAAATATTTCTTAAGTATTCGGATAATTTAAAGAACAATTTGCATGATCCGAGAGTTAAAGCGATGAGAAATCCTTATCATCAATCCTATTCCAATTTTCATCCTACTTCAACTCAAGAATCTGAATGTCAGTATAATCTTCATCGAGAGGATGAAAAAGACAGTAAAATTAAATTAAGTAATAAAAATAAAATTGCTCGACAAAATCAGACAAATAATTTGATGACAAATCAACAAAATAATCAAACAAT
>BLXL01010887.1:0-13279 GCA_023170135.1 Acarapis woodi
TATAGTAAATAATAAATAATCCTCATCGGAAATCCATTTTTATACTAAAAACATAAATTTGATTATAAAAAAAATTACATACGCCAATTAAATGATTCGGTCTACTACCAAATATTAATTTTTCAATGATTGTCGTTTTCCCACATGATTTGAATCCAAAAATAAAGACTTTATATGTTTTTGAATTATTTAAAGTCTTGAGCATTTCGATAAACAAGTGTCGGTAAGAATATGAGGAAAATTTCAACTAATATTTTAAAATTAAGTTTTTAAAGATTGCAGCATTAAAGCAAACATTAGTAATTATCTTGATGATAACCAAGGTAAAAACTAAAGATAAATAATTAAAAGAAGGTGAAGTTTAAAATTGAAAAAATAAATAGTTCGGTGGTGAAAAAAATAAATTAAAGGAAATTCTTGAAAAAAATTTAATATTGTGCAATTTTCATAAAGATCTGAAATTTTAAGAATAATTAAATTTGTTGAAAATTTTATTCAAAGTCTCTTAATTTATAAGGAATAAAAAAAAAAATAAATTTTATCAAAACGTGATTCATTTATTACGAAAAAGAAAATTTATTTGACATAGTTAATAAAGTATTTTAAACTTATTTTGAAAAAAAATAACAATAATAATAAACGAAAACATTAAACATCAAAAGCGCTGTCGTCGTTTTGTTTACTTTTGAAAGGGTCGAATTCGCGCAATTCTTCAATTTTATGAGATTTTTTTCTTTAAATAAATACAAAGTTCAAATTTTATTAAAGTTTAAGAAGAGTTTTGAAGAAAAGATTTTCTCAAGCATTCAATGTGCTCATTAAATATTTTAGTTTGCAAATTTGAATGGTTACTGAGAGCTTGATTTTCATTTATATGAACGATCTATTAAATCATATGATATTTTTAATCAGCTAAATTAATTCAAATAAATAACTTTATGATTGTGTACAATATGCCTCCAATATAAAATCAGTTTGTATGAGAAAATTATCAGAATGTTTATTTATAAATTTAAACATTTTCATGCTAATTGTTATTTCCTTTCAAAATTGGGCTATTTTCTAAAATCATAAATAATCTTAATCTCTCTAAATACAGACCAAAACATTTAATTTTTAAATTTATTTGCAATCTTAGGCAGATTAAGTGGCAGACAAGCATCCTCTTTAGTAGATTTGTAAAAATTTTTCTTCTAAATATTACGTATTAAATAAAGTATTTANNCAAGTGATTTGATAATAATTTGAGATTACAAGGAAACAAGATCAATAAATAAAATAATAAATCATTGAATAAGGTGAAATGATAATCAGTTTATAGGTCATTTAAAACTCTTTTTAAAAATCAATGAATCTTAAATTACTCAAAATGAATTTTAACAGTGTTTTCTATACATTCTTAATAATTAACCTATCAATAAATGCAATTTCATCAATGGCAATTTTTGGATCTAGACCGGGTGAAGCCGAAACGAGTCCATCTATTCAATTAATGTTAAGGAATTTCGGATTAGGTCTAGTGACAGATCCCATTTTTTATCGAATCAAAAAACGATGGGACACTTTAAGATCAAGGTAAAAAACAATCATTTTTATTTTTAAATTAAATCTAAATCATTCTTTTTTTAACAAATGATTCTTTTGTTTGAAAGTAATGATTTAATTTTAATTTGAACATTTTTTAATTATTTTGCTAAAAAATTTAAATTGAATCATAATTCATTTTGCAAAAAAAAAATGAATGAAAATTTCAATAATCTAGTTTTTAAACATGAAAGTATCAATTAAAAAAGTTTTCAAATTCACATGATCCTAAAAATAGGCATTATTGCATTTATCGAATATTAATGTTAGAATAATAAAAGAAATCTGTTAACACTTGTATAGTGTCATTATTCATGTGATCACAGTATTTTAGAAAAAAGAAAGTTACTGCTCAAAGATTTAGGAATGGACGAGTGTTTGAATAAAAACTGATATCAAAAATATTTTAAATTTGAGAATCAAACTGAATTAAAAACGGCATCTAAAACCATGAATAAAAATTTGAACAATAAAATCGGATTTGAGTGATCCATCAAAATTGGGTGGTACAATTGTTCATCATTCAATTGTCAGTTTAAGATTGCGGTTTCCATCAACTTTGAATTTTGAATAATTATCATTTTATGTTCTTACCGTATTGTAATTCGGTCTTTAAAAAAACAGAAATTTTTTTTTTTAACTTATCTCTTTACTTTTAATCTTGATTTAGTTTTTTTCAAATTTACTTTTAACTCAAACCTATTCTTAATTTATTCTGAAAATATTGTTAAGTAGTAAAATTATAAAATTGTAAATTTTTATTAAATTTTAAACTTAAGCTAATTAATCATCTTGATTACTAACCGATTTTTTTTTTCTTTAATAAATATTTTTTAATATTCATATCCTAATCAAGTTTTCTAATTTTTTATTTCATTTTTTTAAATTCTCTAATTTTTAGTCCACTCTTTTTCGCCTTATTAAGTGATGTTACTGGTAACAAACAACAAAATGCACAAAATGTGATCAATAAAGCGGTTAAATTGTTGGCTCGAGAACTTAATTAAACATGAATTTTTAAATCAAAATACTTTTCAAATTCGAAACTTTTACCGTTTAAGATGCAGATCATTTCACTGTGAAAACACTTTCTATGTTATCTTTTTTTATTTTGCATGATTTTCAAACATGTTTCGTTTTACGTGTTTCACAGAATCGAAAAATTTTTAATTCATTTTTTTTTCAATTAAGCCCCCTTGTTATTTTATTTGTAATATATTTTTCTTCTAGTGTTTAGTCAAAAAGAAAAACAGTTGTAAAAAACATTTTTTATCTTTTTAAATAGAGTTTTCGATTTTTTATTTGAATTTGGATTATTGTCCTTTTTCCTATTCTTTTTCATCATCAAATTTTTTTAAATTATTAAATAAATTAATAAATTTTATTTTTTCAAATTAGTATGTAAATTGTGTATTTTGATTCTTATAATAACTCCGATTATCATATTATGGATATTTTATCTATATATAATTTAAATTTTTTTGTTCAATTCTTTTTTGAGACATATTAATATTGATCTACTTTGTACTAGTAAAATCTATTGTTAGTAAAGAATTTTAAATGATTGGATTTCAAGATTATTTAAAATTGAAGATTTTAATTTTTAAAATATTATCTTGATTATTTCTTTATGATTTCTAGGTTGAAATTTGTTTTTTTTTCATCAATTTATAAGTATTCCATAAATTTTTCTCTATATTAACATTAAGTCGACTTATATAAGTCAAATGAATGAAAATTTAGCTGTTTTTCATTTATTTTTCATTTCACAAATTATATTAATTCAAATTTGATTTTTTATGTTAATAATTTTATTGAATCAACAAGTAAATTAATCTTAAACCTTTTTTTTTTAAATCTTTTAAATTAACAATAAAAACAATGATAGTGTTAATTGTGAAATATGCATGAATTATTATTATGTAAATCTAAATTGAATGGTTACTTTTAAAGAAATTATTTGCAAATTTAAAATTTTTTATCATGATTTAGTTGGGNNTTTAAGTTGAGAGCATCAATAGTCCCATCCAACAGAACTGATAGTGAAACTGTGAATTTAAGTCAGGTTAACTATTTGGAATTTTTATTTCTCCAATTATCACTTATTCAAATTCAACACATATCAAGTCGATTTAAAGTGATTCAAAAAGGTGATGTTAAATTTCTTGTCAAGTGGAATTCATATACTGCATATAAATCGTCTAAATTTAGTATTAATTCGAGTTACTATATAAAATTATTAATTATTTAAATTATCAAAAAAAAGACCTTTACTACCGCTTAACAATCGATTTGAGCGTGAATAATTTTAAAATATAAAGTCATTATTTGACTTTTTATTTGATATCTTTTGACAAAACATTTTAAATTAGAAATTTTATATTTATCATATTATAATCTAATATTCTCGTTTATTTCAAATTTATTCATGTTCTTCGGAAGGAAAAAAACAACTTCAAAAAATAAAATTTTCAATCAATTGAGTAGGCAATTTGAGGTATATCAAATATATAATTGATTCCATTTTTAAATGCATCTACTCAAAATTTACTAATCACGTAAATACTAATTATTAAATTTATATTATTTTTTGTCAATATATCGGTTCAAAATTAGAATTAAATTAGCGAAAACAATGACAGATATGAAAAAAAAAAGAAATTCTTTGATCAACATAACAGAAATATAAAATTATCCTAATTTATAGCTGAAAATAAGTTTATTTTAATTGATTGAATATTATTTTTGAATATTTATTCAAAAAATTTCAAAGTGACAGTCAACTTTAAAAGATAATAATTTTATTAAAAAATATATGTACTAATTTGAATTTTTTTTACTTGCAACTTTTAATGCGTAAGATTATAAAAAAAAAATCTGTTATGCTGTTATCTCTTCAAATCTAATATTGATTAATGAAAATTAATCAATTTAACTCATCAAATTTTATCTAAAGAAATAATTTAAAAATTTCTTCTTTTATTTTTTAAATTTTCTTCAAAAATTCGCATCTCAAATCAGAAAATTTTATTAAGAATTTTTTCTTGCGATTATTGATGCAACAGGTAACTGGAAATTTGATGTGTACATTAAAGCAATAAAAATTTAATCATGCTTGATATGGTCGTTATTTGGACAATTCGAAAATGCGATTATACAATATTGTGTTAGCATCAATGAATAAAAATAAATCATAAAAAAAATTTAATATCAATTCTACTATTTATTTGAAACTAAATACAGCGAACTTAAAATTTTTCAAGAAGATATTTTGAAATCGTAGAGTTGTATTTGTTAATGGGCGAATAAAGGATGTTAATTTAAGTGCTGCTTGACAGATATCGAATCAAATTACCCATGATTTAAAATATATTTGCTTATCTATATCTTGTTTCTAAACAGAAAAAATCACAAGAATTGAAAGTTGAGAAAATTTTAATTAATGAGAAATAATCGTTTTCGATAATTCATCAATTCAGTTTCCAATAAAAGATGTGCACTCTCCCTCTTACAATCTCTAAGTAAAAGTAATTAGCCTGGTATTTTTGAAAAATGTCTTCAGCCTAAAAATTTGAACTTTAAATGATTTGGAAAAATATATTTTTATTTTATAATTTTAAATCTTTGCACGTTTAAAATTACAGCTATGAATGACTAATCAATGATAGGGTATTACTTTTTGAACATTACGAGTCATTTTCTCAAGTGGAAATCATACTCGACAAGTCACACATATTTATGAACAGTAGGTTATGGTATATTTTGAGATAATTGAAACGTTTAAATACTAAATGTCTAAAAAAAGGACAAATTTTTTTTTCGTTTTGAAGCAATCTTGTGAAAATACGTTATGAATATAATTTTTATCAAAAATAACTCAAAAAGACTTTTTACCAACTTTTATTCATTGTAGGCAAATTCTAAATTTCGATAATGGGATATATCAATTTCTTAAATTGAAATTTCAAGAAAACTTTACTGAAACGAATATAATTCGAATAATTGAACTGAAATAATCTATAGGCTAAATCGTTTTCAATTTCAAACTCAGTTTTGAAACCATCGCCGTAAAATCTCGAAATGTTGGAGCAAAATTTTCTTCTAACATTTTTAAAGGTAACTTAATGTTTTTAAAATATGCTTTAAGGTAAAAAATTTTTTTTTTTGATAACATTTAAGAATACTGCTTTGTAAAACATTAGACAAAAACTGTCTCGATAAATAAACCTTTAGTAGAACGGATTAAACAAAAAGAAGGATAGCAATAAAGAAAATTTTTTTTTAAAAATAACATCTCTCTTATTCCAGATTTAAATTAAGATTATTTTTCATTTTCGTTGATTTTTAATTTACATAAATTAATAAATTAATTCTTCTTTTTTTTGATAAAAAAAAAACAACTATTGCCTAATAATGCTCAAAATTTTATGAAAAATATCTTTTCGTCTTTAGGCGATCATATTATATGCATATTAAATATTTACATTTTTTTAGTCTATTAGTTCATATGTGCTCATATGATTATTAATCATTGGCGAATCGTAACTTATCACCGTATATTGTGAGAGAATGAAATTTTATAAACTTGATATTATTTTTTTCTTAAAATTTTTTTAGAAATTCAATTTTCTAAATCAAATTATGAAGGTTTCTTAGATTCATTATTTTACCTTCTAAAAATAAAATTTTGAATCGAAAATTGCTGACCAAGTAAATATTTTCAAATGATTTCTAAACAATACTGGTTAGTTTATCAAAGATGTTTCAAAACTTTAAAGATTCTAATGATTCTTCTAAATGAACTAAGAAATACTTAAAGAATCCGGCAAACTCCTATCAATTTGAAATTTTGCACTTAATGATCAATAACAAAATTTTTTTAATTTTTTTCTTACATCCTCAACTATTGGTACTTTGATTAAAACAAAAAAAAATCTTTAATTTTATTTAGAAATCCTTTCAGATACAAATTTTGAAATAAAAATATTTGATATATTTGAATTTATGTACATCCGTAAAGAATTTAAATTGATTAAAAATGATTTAAATATATTTCATGAGCTCTTTAAAATTTCAATAGTTATTTGTACTTGAATAAATTTGGAGTAATCATTGTTTTTGCACAATATGTTAATATAATATATATTTTTTAATAAAAAAAAAGAAAAAAAATTTTATCTGTAAAAACACATTGTAACTCGTGTAAATGTTAAAAACAAATTAAATTTGCACCTCATCTAACGTTTTGGTAAGTTAACGATTCGACTATATTAAGCAAAATTTTTTTTCTTCAATAATAAACTGTTCGATTAAAATGTTGTAAAACAAAAAAATTAGGAAAGAATTCTAAAAAATTTATTATATTTAATACATTGCTTGGATCACTAAGATATTAATTGTTACTTCATTTTATTTATATTAAAACTTTAATTTTAAGATAATCTTGCGATCATGCAACCAAAAATCATTTAAGATGAAATGTAAACGGCCAAATATAAATATTTTTGTATTTATTTTTAATGAGATTATACAGTGCTTGAATAAGTTTTCTTAGAAAAAAATATACTTGTGTCTAAAATGTTTTGACTTTACGAATCAATTCATTTTGGATTCTAGAGCAAAATTTAGTGGAAATTAAAGTTGCGATCAATCAACTTAATAATATAATAATAATATAATATAATGAATTGATGCTTTTTATGTAAATAGTCAGAAAAGAGCATCTATTTAATCATTTGAATAATTATTTCATAATTCATAAGTTAGAATATTTTTTTACTCGCATTTCGTTATCGAATTGAATTAAAAGTTTTAATTTGAAAATAGCTTAAAAAAAAAGAAAATTTTTAGGTGAAAAAATTTTTAAATTTTTTAAACTCCATCATTCAAGTTGATTAGCCGATTTCAATTATTTTTAATAACGTACCATTTTATCATTTACATATATTTGCGAACGATAGTGTAAATATATATAAATTAAAATTAATAAGTTATTTTTCCGAATTATCACGTCATGCAGAAACACTTAAGATAAGTAATCGTCAAAAACCTTGATAATATTTTTGATTTTTTTTAAGATTAGGCCAAAATTTAAGAAATATCTCAACATTTTCGCTAATAACCAACAAATTATTCGATAACCAGCACTTTTTTAAATGGACATAGAAGTGACTTAACTTATGTATTTATCTTATAAATAATCAAGCCAATAATCATTTTTTTTATTTATTTGAAATTATCATTCAATAATGAATTATTTCAATTAAAATAATCTTTATCGTTTGCATCACGTTTTGAAGTATATGAAAAAATAATTTGAAATGATATATTTTGATGAATGAATGTATACTTAAAATATTTAAGAGAATTCCATGAATTTTCGCACGATAATTCATTCTTCATAAATCAATCTTAACAATTGGCTTCTCAACAATCGACATCTCAAAACAAATTTTTTAATTTAACTATCAACAGGTGAATAATTTGAACACTCTTACTTACAGGTCTCTTATTATCAATTGTTAAGTTTAAAATTTTAGCCGCTTTTTCATTTATACTTTTTATTGATGTGTTTTTAGATTTAGTTCTCCGATTTTCAAAATTTAGGATAAATTTACTGTTAATTGGAATATGAATGAAAATTCAGAAATTACAAACAAAAAAAAAAAAATTCTCTTATTAAATTATTATTTTTTACTTTTTTTTTTAATTTCAATTCATTATGATGAGATATTTTTAAAAATCATATTTTAAAAAAATAAAAAATTGCATTAATGATGATCATATAATTATAGTTCTATTATTTAATGTTATTCAATTCAAATTTAAATTAAAAAACTTTCAATTTTAGTGAATCGATCATGTTTTGAAAAATTTAAAACCTATTTTATTGAATGATGTAAATTTTCACATTCTAAAGATTTTGCTGTTCATCGAAAATAATTCTATACAAATTTCATGTGGTTCAAAAATAAATATGAATAATTAGCAAACTAAAATCAATTTTTCGGAAAATTCAGTTTAAATTTTGATTCATTAAATTTGATACAGATTTTCATCAAATAAGGCTATTAGATTTCTTTTCAAGATATATTTTTAAAAATGAATTTTCATGATTAAAAATATTCATGAAAATTCATTTTGATTCCACGAAAAAATGAAAAACTAATGTTTTTTTTCAGCACAACTATTTTTATTTGTTGGAAAACAAATAACTCAAAAAATTTTGAGTAGTACCAATCAATAATCGTCATTCGGAAAGAAGATCAAATAAATTCAGAGCCATATTACTTTGAGAACAGTGTTACAATTCGCAAAAAAAAAAAATAAAACTAATTTACTCATCATTATAAGAAATTTTAATTATCAAATCTAAAAATAATAAAATCAAGAAAAATCATAGATTATTATTTATTTCTTTTCTTTTAAAAATTTTTTTAGTCTACTTAGACTAAACTGATTCGAGATCATAGAACAATAGAATTTTGTTAAAGGTTTTCTTGATAAATTATTATGTAATTTATTTTGGTTAATGTATCACACTGATAATAAGGAGCGATAATTTACTTATTAATCATATGAAACGTTTAATTCAAAATAATTTTGAAAAAAAAAATTCTCTACTCAGAAAGTATAACTTTAAACCTTCACAACTGAGATAATCTTTTTACGAGCTCTAAATTTAGTTCGAAGAGTTTCCATTGTTTATACATAAAGAAAATTATTTAATAAGTTCGCCTCAATATTGTTGGTACTTTATTTCTTTGTATCATTTATTTAAATTTCAAATAACATATATTTTTGAAAATACCGAATTATTAATTTCTACGATATTCTTTGAATTAAATATTTTCGAGTTTCAACAAGAAAAAAATTGAAATTCTCAAATGATTTGAAATATAACTGGTTTAACCATACAATGTAAAATTTAAGAAATAATAATAATTGCCTTTTAATTTCAAGATATTTTTAGCTGTTAGTATAAATTAATCATAAAATTTTTTCGTGTTTTCATAAAAAAATTTAAGCGAAATCAGTTTTAGATCATATATGTAGTTTTTTCAAGCAATAAAATTTTAAAAATTCCCTAATTATTTTAAAAAAAAATTTGTTATATCAGTTTAAGAGAATTATGTAAAAATATTTGGAAATAATTTTTGAAAATTTAAATGCCTATTTTCATTTGAAAATCACGTAAACATTAACCTTAAAAATTTATTCATTATTAAAGAATAATTTAATGAATATATGAAATTTACTTAAAGTAATTACGAATTTATTATCCTAATATTACTTTTCATCTTGAAAATTACGATTTTAATTTCAGGTTTTTTTCTTTTCGGTTCTGTGTGAATACGAGTGTAATTTAATTAATATCTTAATTTCAATAAATTAATTTAGAACTAATTTTATCGTCAAATAAAATTTAGAGCAGGCTTATAAATCTGATTAAAAAATTCATTATATTATCTGTAAATAAATAAAGAACGATCAAAAATCATGTAATCCCAAAAAAAACTCTTAAAAAAAAAAAATTTTTAATAATTTAAATTTCTTTATGCACAGATTGTCATTAATAAAAATAAATTCTTTCAATAAAATAGATCGAGAAGTAAAAATATATGCAAATATGAATACGATTAATTTTCTTACGAATCAAGAAATTTTTTTACAACAGCCAATTAATTACAAAAATCAGTGAAAATTTGATGGGTTTTTCGAATTTTAAGAATTACATTCTCGAAATTTAAGTAAAATGTTTTTAATTTTTGATGATTTTGAAAAATAAACAAAGTTAATAATTATAATTGGATGCTATCATATAAATGATGAGTATATTTGAAAATATCAAAGCATTTACATATTTAACATCCCAAATAATTAAAAAAAAACTTAATCACATAATAGGAAATATAACAAGATATGTGATAGACAAATATTGCAAAACACTAAAAATTTTAGAAAATAAAAAAATTTTAATTACATTAGAATTTGTTATAATTTTTTTTCAAGCACCAATGATTTGTTTATTGATTTCGAAGAACTATTACATATTTTTTCAAAAAATAAATATACGCTAACATTTCTTTTATTTACATAAGTACATCGTTTTGGTAAATCTCAAATAAAGTTGGACCATGAATTAAAATATCTCATTTCGTAATATGCAATAATTTGATTTTTAATATCTAATATTCATTAATAGTCAATTTCAAATGAGAAATTATTAATTATTATTCGATTATTAATTCAATATTTAATTTTAAATCAATAATATGGTCATCACACAAATTTTTTGCAATTTTCCGCATAATATACTGATAACAGTTTTTTTTAGATTTATTACTTTTTTTGAAATTTTGCTTGATTATAATTCATTAATTATCTTGAATTATTCGTAACCAATTAATGGTTAACTAAAAATAGCCAACCAATAAATATAAATAAAAAGTGATTCAAAATCAGACACAACAGTACCGAACATAAAGCTAAATTGTGAGTTTCTTCATCAATATCAAATAAATCGATCTATTCAATGAGAAACCTTTGATGAATTTAAATTCTTATTATTTACGACATTTTTCAAATCAATTTAGCAAGATATTAAATGATAATTACAAAAAATTGCGAATAAATGATTAAAATCAATCAGTTAGATTATTTAATTATCATTTTTTTAGCTAAGCTTTTAGCAAAAATCTGCGAAGAAAATCGTCATCACTTCGAATGTTAATCGAATTAGACATTTTATAATTCAAATGCTTTTAATTAGTATAAATGCATTTGTTATTAAGTCTTCTTTTATATTCAAAGAATAAATCAGCTACATTTAAAGAAAATTATCGTTTAATTGTTTTGCTTTTTTTTCTTTGCTTTATAATGATTAGTAAAACATCCAATGATATACAAAGTAATGAAAAACAATTGATTCCGAAATAATATACTGCTAGATGGCCAAAAATAGTCAAAAAAAATGTCTGAATATTTATTAAGTAAATGGCAGATGACTTGTAAATACGATATTTACCAAGCTAATTTAGAAAAAAATGAAATTCTCTTCGTTAACGAGTATTTGTAGTATTTAGTGGCTTTTCATTTAAATCCGAAGCACGTTTTGAATTATTATTAATTTTAGTTTTTCAATGTTCGCCCATTTTTCAAAATTAATACTTTTGAATAATGAAATCTAGAAAACAACCTCTTGACGAGATATGGAATGAAAATATTCGATTTCAAATCTATCTTGTTGACATTTTATTTATAATTTGTTTTTGATCTAAACTTTAGACAAGAACTTTATCCTGTTCTAGGCTCAAAAAAAAATTTTTCCTTTTGACTTTCAAAATATTTTTTTAATTCAAATATTTTAATTAACATCCTTTTTATAGAATAGAATTTGCAGACATAAAGATGGCTTGACTTATAGTTAAGGCAATATTATTTTTCATTCAATTTATTTCATACTTGCCAATAATTCATTCTAAATTTACTTACGAATTCTTGTCACCTTACTTTTGAATACAATTTTTTGAAAAATTTTAACTTTTTGAAGATTAAGAGAAACATTTTTATGAATTGCTACAAACAACTGATTACTAAAATGATGACTATTTATAATGTAAAACTTATTTCACTTCAAAGCATCAAATAAAATTTAGCCTATTAACCAAAATTTACCAAAAAAAAAAAAAAGATTTTTTGATAATTTTCACTTGCTTTATCAGTTATTTGTGAATTCGAAATTCTTTCGTGACAATAAATAAATCTAAAATTATGTTATTTTTGAAATTCGAACATCGTTTTATGCAAAAAATTTATATGTTTTAATTAAAATAGATTTCGATCAAGTTTCTGAATTTTTTAATTTTTGAAAAAAGTTGCACTGAATCTTTGATAAGTATAGATAAAGGATATATGCATACCAACATGGTTACGAAAATTTTTTCTAAAAAGTTCTTTCACTTTATTTATTAGATTAATAATTCATAATCTTTATATTATGTCGATTTATTATAATTTTTACAATAGACCACGCTTAGCAATTCAAATATTCAAGAAATTTTTCTTATTTTACAACTTAGTTTAAAATTTTCGAAAAAAATAATAAAATTAGTAGATTTTAAAGGTTTGGATAATTCGAAAATTCGAAATAATAGCTTCAAATAGAATTGAAGAGAAATAAAAAATTTCTTGAAAAAGAGAATGAAATTATGTAAATCAAGATAATATGTGCATCTTTTCAACTATCTCAATAAATATAATCAATAATGTTTATGAACACGCGAAAAAGGTTTCAATATTGAATAAAAATAACACTTTATAATGCAATTTCTTGAACTTAAATTATTATAATCTGATCCATATTGAAAAATTAATTAAAAATTATAATTTCTCATTCATTGATGCTTTGGTGAAATTGAAATAACAACACTATATATAGAATTTTCCACTGTTATGGTAATTGTTTTTAGGATTTTTTTCTAATTGTGCTAATTAAAATTATAACTAAAATACATCATCTCAAAATGTTATTCTTATCTTGTTGATCTTTTATTTTTTCAGTTTATTTATAGAAAATGAATGGAAATTTTTTACATTTAATTTTTTTGTATTTTTTGTATTCAATACGTCCAATTTACTATGTTTCTTGAGATGAACAATTGAATTTTATGATACAGGGGTCATTTCATTCGTT
>BLXL01010888.1:0-11756 GCA_023170135.1 Acarapis woodi
AATGATAAATAAAAAGACATTTATATTTCAATATGTTGAGAATCGATCGATAAATAGACTAATTTCGAACCAAATATATCTTTCAATTATGAAAAAATTTCATTGAAATGTTCAATAACAATTCGTTGATCAAAAAATCAAAAAGTAATAAAAATTTGCAAAAGGGCCTTAAAAATGATATTTTTGATTATTTGTAAAATGAAATTTGAAAAAAAAAATTATTTTGGTCATTGAATTTATTTTTGGAAAACATATTTTTATGGATTTTTTTTTAGATTTTTTGAATATTTGAGACTAAATTTTATAGAATACACATCTCTCACGCACTATTTATTTTAGAATGTTTAATATAAGCAATAAGTTATTTTACAATGTAAGTTTTAAGTTTTTATATTGAAATTTATCTGTTTTCAATAGGTACTAATTGAATCATCTCAATATATCTTATGCTCATGATAAATAATCGAAAAAATTTAATATCATAATAAAAATAAAATAATCATCTGCGATTTAGATTTTATTTTAGATTTGAAAAATTTCAAATTGTTTTGATATTATCTAATTTGTCCCTTTTGAACCTGTGGATTTAAATTTTTTATGGTGTTTTTTTTTTTTTAAATTAAGTCATCACCTTTTCATTTTTGAATTACAAGTGAAATATTGATATACAGCATCGAATACGTTTTCCAATCAAAAGAGAGTGAAAATAATTTTTTTATATCCTGTGAAATCATGTCTATTAAAACATGCGTAAAAATGTGCGATTTATTTCGACGGAAATAAAAAAAAATATTTCACTTACTAATTGAACAAAAAGGTTCAATAAATCAGAGAATAAAAATTTTAGAATTAAAAATAAAAAAAATAAAAATATTTATTGCATCGGTCTGAGGAATAAATCTATTTCAAATTTTATGTTAATTTCTTTTCTCAAATGAAATTATCTTAGCTCTTTCAAAAATTAATATTTTTATACTAAAAGTAATACTAGTTATGTAAAATAATTCGTTTATATTAAATTTGAATTTTAAATGTAAAAAAAAATTTGCTTGAGAATGTTATGCTGATAGTTAAGAAAATTAGTTAATTGAAATAATTTTCAACTAAAAATAGAGGTTCTATGGAATCAATGTATGTTTTCTTATAAAAATTTTTAAATGATTCAAAAAATGAGTTTATTTATCTTAAATAGATGCCTACATATATTCAAATCAAAAAAAAAACAAATTACGATATTCATATATCATGCAATTAATTTTAGATTCTCAAATAAACAATATTTATATTATAATATTACTTGAGAAAATAATCAAAATCTATAATAAATCTGAGGAATGGTTCATTAATTTTTTAAAAAAAGTTGAATCATTCGATTTTATGATGTTTTGAGTAAGAAAATTATAAAAATAATTTTTAGATTCAAGAAATTTTATTTAGGTAGTTGCACTCTTTTCAATTACGTCGTATCGCTAAAAAATTAGCAAGATGTAAATTATTTCATTGATATTCCCATAAGTCCTATTGACATTTGAATTTCGTTTAATAGCTTTTTTGTTACTTGTCAATCATACAGAATTTGATCTTTATTCATTGTGTCTAGTAAAATAAATCGACTGATATTACTCACAATGAAGTTTATTGTCATTAAAAGATAAAAAAATTTATTTTATTATAATCAATAGATATTTTTGGCATCAAAATTTTTTTCATAAATAAATTAAGTGGAATTTCTATATCTTTTTTTGGGTATATTTTAATTCTCTTTTTTCTATTTAATATTCAATTTGATGAAATGTATTCCAAAGTTTTTTTTAATAATAAATTATCAAGATATTTCATAAATTAAGTCACATCGATATTTATAAACTGAATTCAAACAAATATTAATACTCAATTATTAATAAATGCAAATGTAAATTTTATTTATTATACGACTTATATTATTTCTGAATTGAAATGGTAATAATATAAGGTAGTTTGTTCTTTTTATTTCAAACATATTTTATTTTGGCACAATCGTTTGTAAGGAAAAAATGTCGCTACTTATGGGTCGCATTGTTTCTCATGAACACATACATCAAAATTCGAATACTAAAAATTGACCATTTGTTTTTTTAGTAAGAATTGGTGAAAGTAAATTTCATTCAAGAATATTTTAGCTTTTGAAATCTCTAGATGCTAATTTTGACATCATCTGCTCTTTTTAAATTAGACATATTGATTACTTTATAAGACATAATACTAAAGTGCTTCCGCAAATTATTTTCGATTCGTTTTTTAAAAAATTTGTAGCATTTAATGTAATATAGATTTAAATTTTTCACATTTTAAATGTTAAATTTTTAGAATTTCATAATATAATATAAAGAAATTGAATGATTAAAGTAAAAGTTATAAGTATTTACTTTTCTTTCTCATATATAAAACATATATAAAACATATATAAAAAATATTACCTTTGTTATAGCCTACTTGCAATATTTGTATTGATTATACGATAAACTATTTCAATTATTCGCAATATATATGAAAAACAGTATCAACCACTTATATATAATTAGTGATGCTTTAAGTTATTCTTAATATAATTAAATAATACTAAAGCATAAAGTTGAATCGGGTACGCTGTTTCACCATTATTGAAAGCTTAACCTGAAATATATTTGAATTCAAAATTATATTCCTAAATGACATAGCAAATATGATCAATTATGAGTTAATCAATTTAATAATTTTACTTTGATTATTATAAATTAGAAAGAAATTTTATAGCATTTCGTGACACACTCATAAAAAATTTTATTACATCATGTCATAATCTTCATAGAACAACAATTAGAAATGAAATTACAAGTTCTAGTACAAAAGTATTATTTTCAAATTCATCATTAATCATTCTTGAATTATCTTTGAAAAGCAAACTATGATCACTAAATAATATACATCAGAATTCGGTCATTAAATATACTTGAAAAATTAAATGTATAGTTTCTTGTGCTCTTTGAAATCGATCACAAATTTGAATTGACAATTTTTATTTTAGTTTAATTTTTAGTCAATTTACAATAAAAGATAAATTTTTTTGTTCACCTGATAGTTATTAAAGTTAGACAATGATTTTTTCTATAATTTTTTTATAGTTTCTGAATTTGAGATTCGTGTTTGATATTATATCACAAATATGTTGGACTTATTTTTCTTATTGAATGACATGAGCATTAGAATATTTCAATATCGCAAATTAAAATGCTTTAAAATACAAATTTTCGGATGTTAAACGAAAAAAATATTTTTTAAAAGGATTATTAATTTTAGTTCATCATTTAAATCTATTGAATTTTTGATTTGAATACTTTAACAGTAAATTTTTTTCACAAACTAAAGAATAATAAAAAAAAAAAAACGACTTAATAATTTTTTGTATAAGATTATTTAAGTTGAAAAATTTGGTTAAAAAACTTTTGTTCGTCGAACAATGACCAGGCCACAATTTAATCGTCAAAAAAGAAAAAAATAAATAAAATAAAATTAAAAGCAAAGTAAAATAATCAATCCTGATTTTATAAATGCTATTGTTTATATCGTCTTTTTTAGATTTTTCCTTTTTTGACACACTGATTGACAAAATCGAATTAACACTATCATTAGTTCAATGTATTTTTTATACGAAAAAAATTCCGAAATTTCTTTAAGAAAATGACCAAAATCTTTAGTTTTTCTTATTATTAATAATAGATAATTATTTACAATTTAGTAAAAGATCGCAAATAGCAAATCATTCTTTTTTCTTGAAATATAATTCATTCAGTATTTATAGTCATATGATCATAAGCCACAATATTAGTTTTTGAAAGAAAGACAATATGTTTAACATATTTGAAATTAATCAGATAAATACATATTAGCTTTCAAAAATCTATGTATTAATGGTTAAAATTGAATATTTGCCATCTATTTAAATTATACTGCCAGTCACATCATAAAATACAAATGATTGATATACTGTGATTTTTATCTTATGGTCTTGAAAATATAATGAAAAATTTTTTCAAACGTATACAACATATAAAAAAATCAAATTTATAATTTTTTTTTCATTAATTTTTCATGTATACATTTTGTTTCCTTTGTTTATCTTGTTTATTATTTTATTTTTATTTATTATTTAGATTTGTTATTTTTATATTTGTACTTGATTTTTATTCTTCATATTTCTTCCAATAGAAAAATAGATTTTTATCTTTATATATCATTTATCACTAAAAAAGATTGCCCTTTTGCTCAAAGAATTTTTGCATTTAGAAATACTTATTTATTAAATAATTTTTTTTTGAAAAGTATATTTTTATTTCTGACCTACTAATTTTGAATTTACTTTAGCGCCAAAAATGAATTTGCCTAAGGACGCAATTCATAATTTATAGAATTCGTACCAAATTTAAAAATCATAACCTATTGATTAATATCTCTCTCAATATTTTTCTTTCAAATTCTACTTATTTTAAAATATATTTTTTTTATCACATTTCTTTCCTTATGCTGATTAAACATCAAGAATTTTTACGTTTGCATACCTGAACTAATATATGAATATCAAAATTTATTTAAATATTTTATTTTGTTTTAAGTAATCGAAAATTGTAAATTTATTATTAGTCTAAAATTAATTTTTATTAAGAAATTATCGAATAAATAAATTTTGTTCGGAAAAATCAATCCAAAAAAAATATTTTATTGAAGAAAAAATTTTCTTCGTGTTAAAACTATTTTATTTTAATGTTTTCAAAGTTATGTTTTACCAAAGAAAAAATTTTAAGACTCTGGGAAAGCAAAAAATTTGCACCTAAATATTTTGTAAGGAATTTTCCTTTTTTTCGATGTCACATATGTTTGTAAATTAATGGCGCAAGTCAATTTCAATTTTTATCAAATAGTCGCTTCCAAATGAAAGATTCATTTTCTAAAATATTCAGGTTGTCGAAATCAAAATTTTTTATTCTAGTTCATTGTACTTTTACAAAAGCGAATTGTAAATTTGTAATAGATTAAAGATTTATAACATTAATTAAAAAAAAGAAATTTAAATTTTGAAATTTCATAAAACTAATGCTTAAATTTTTGATTCATGCATCTTAATGTTCATTCAAAATAAATTTAGGCTTTGAATTTTTGAAAATCTTATTTAAATTTTCTGTATAAATTTTTTTTTTCTGATATGTGATATATTATAATAATTGCCTTGAAGATTTATTTTTCCAAAAGTAAAAAGAGCTATTTTTTTTTAAATAGACGATTATTAAAATTTTACATAATTTTATTAATGAAAGGCAATAAAAAGATTTCATTCATTTGTTAAAAAAAATATATTATAAAACGAATATTTTGAAAATTTCAAATTTTTGAGATTCATAATATCGTTTATTTTTTTTATGATCTAATCACAATTATAATTGACAAATACGCAAAACAAGTATTGAAATTTATTTAGCTCTATTTTTGTATAAATTAAAAAAAAAGCATTTATCAGCAACATGTTTTATAGCTATGAAAAATATCTGAACAACAAAAAATCGAATAAAAAACTGATGTGATTTGAATATTTGATTTGTGAATTGATAGTCACAAGTAATATTGAAATGATTTTTCTAACTGTTTGAACAAATTTCTTTTTAATTGTAATCTATTTGTAATTTCAAAATTTTTATTCATTAAAAATTTAGTTTCTTTTAATTGAATATAAGAATAATTCCGAACGTCTAAAATTTCGACCGAATAGATCAAATTAAGTTTAAAATAGCCTTTATTATTCTTAGATCATAAAAATATTGCTTGCAATGTCAATCTAGAAGAGCGCCTATTTAAAATTATAAAAATAGCATATTATTAATAAATTTATGAATATTTTTAAAATAGAAACTATTATAATAATAAATAAAGGACTGATTTTTTCGAAAATAAATAAAAAATAACTATATGTTGCCCTTTTTTCAAATAAAAGAATGTGCTGAAAAAAATTTTGCTCAATATTTTCTTATTTAATTTAAGCATTGTATGTAAAATTTAATCTTAACCCTACTGAAAGTTATGTAAATTGTTTTTTTCATATTTCTTAGTTATTCTTGCTTATTTATAAAATTTTTAAAGATCATAAATTATAAACGATCGGCAAATATACAGATATCTCAAATTTAACTGTCTTATAACCAATCGCTAAAATCAACTCTTAAGTTTTATTTGATTTGACTGCAAAACTGCCATTAAGATCTAACATTTTCTGAGCTTATTCTTCTTGATACACTGGTTGTAATTATTACTTTTTATCAAGCCTAAATGTATTTGATATTCTTAGTATCAAATAAATATAACTTTTGCTCTGTAATGTCTAATTGATTTTCGACATTTTTTGATTTGAATCGTGTATGTGCAGTGCTTGATGATGACAATTTTATAAAATTAGTAATTATTCAATTTTAAAAAAGAAATATAACAGATAGAAATAGAATAAATATAAAAATATTGTAATTTTCTTTTTTTTTTTTATTCAAACATGTTATATAGAATTATAGACGAATACTTTAAGAATTTCATATTTTACAACATTTAATAATGTTTTATATTATAAGCATAAATTATCACTTTTCTGAAAAAAGCATTTAAATGATTGATATCTTCATTTTCGTATTCAAACTAATCCAGGTATCATGGGTTCGACAACGCGATCTTCAAATACTCACATTTTCTAATGTGACGTATACAAGTGATCAACGTTTTAGATGTATACACCTGAAAAACACTGACGATTGGACTTTAGAGGTTAGTTCTGTTCGTCAATCTGATGTAGGTGTGTATGAGTGTCAAATATCGACGGAAACCAAACTAAGCTCAAAGGTTTATTTACATGTTATAGGTATGTTCGAACATATATCATTTAACATAAATGAAAAATTAAGCTAGACAAATTTTTTTCTCAGATGTGCAAGCTAAAATACTAGAAGGAGATTCGATACAAGTGCAAAAGGAAAGCAAAATTTCTTTAAATTGTGTAATTAATTATTTCACTAATTCGACAAACACGCTCATACTTTGGTACCACAATTCAATTTTATTAAATTATAATAAAAATGTACTGACAAAGAGCAAACTTTTATTTAATAAGGAAAGCGAAACATCATTTTTGCACTCTAATTTAGAAATTAATCAGGTCGATTCATCACATTCAGGAAATTACACTTGCAAATTAACTAATGTTGGTTTTATAATTAGTTCAAATACTCTTAATTTACGAGTTTTAAATGATGGCGAAAATCCGGCTGCTATGAATAATTATAATAAACATAGAGCGCTTAAAGATGAATTTAGTAGTCTTCTGGATAGTTCGTCAATAAAATATCGAATTCATATTTTTTACCTTGTTTACTTAAATTTTTTGCTTTTTTCACTACTTGAAAATCATTTGTAAAAAAACGTAAATAAATTCTTATTGTCAGAATGAGTTAAAATTTTGTAAAAAAAGTGATAAGTGCAAATGTATTAACAGTTTGTATATTTAGTGTAATTTAATTTTTTGAATTTATTAACCGATATTTGATTATTTGCATTGTATAATTAATCAACAAATTAATATGTTTTTATGACAAGTGCCTCATTACTTAAAATGTTATTAATTTTAATTCTTAATTTAATTAAAATTTTATCCGAAAAAGCTTAATTTTTTTTCACTAAAATAATTCAGTTAATATTTTATGAACAAAATATATTTCAGCGTTTATCATGCCATCTGAATTTAAATTTTTCATGCTAACTTACGATGAAAACCATTTCCGCTTTTTGCTCCAAATCTATAGGTTAAAAATCAAATATTTGAATCCGATAAAATAATTTATGAATATGAAAACGATATAAAAAATATAAGAAAAAGATACAAAACTTCAAAATTTTAAGTTTTATTTAAAAAATCGAATATTAAAAGTTTTCTAATAAGCCAAATCGATCTTTTTTTCATTATAAGCATTTATTTCAAATAAATTCCAATGAAATAAATATTTTCGTCAGTAACGATTCTTTGCATGACAAATTTACTATCTAATCTTAATTTTATAATTCTCATTAATAATTGAAAAAAATCAGAGATAAAAAAAATTTTGATTTTATAACAGTCTTTTGATATTCTGATAAATTATTTAAATTTTGTCAAAAATAAAAATACTATCATCATTTCAAATTATAATTGTGAAATTATTATTTAAATATTTTATAATTGATGCAAACTTATCGAAAAAGAATAATTATTTGATTGATTAGAAATTTTCGTATTAATATGCTACTGAAAGTTCGGTTTCACTCTTAAAGATTGGATCATCAATACTTAATATTATTATAATCCATTTTTTTAATTCTGCAGAGTTCAAGATTTTATTTATTTTAATCATAGCTGCGAATTCGATATGCTTGATTTGTTTTTTTAAATTTTTTAAGCAATCCATAACAAAAATGTCATTTTTAAACGATTCGAAATTATGTAGGACGTTTTTCGCGAATTGGTGGGATACAATTATTTTTCATTATTACAAATGCGAATGTTGTAATGAAAATAATTTTTTAATGTCTTGTTTGGCATATATAATTTACATATTTAATTATCTAATAACGATGATTAAATTGATTTTATAAATTTAGAAAATTTTTCGATGACGGGTTTGAGTATATTTTTTCCTTGTTTCTATTCGGCCATGAATATTTTTTCTTAACTCTCTATTTTCAATGAAAAATTTCCCATTTATCAAACATTCATTCAAGTTCCTAAAAAATAATTAAAAAAAAATGCAAGCATTTTAAATTTTTCTTTTGAATGAGCAGCCTAAGTGAAAAATTTTTGTTTCAAAAAATGAATTTTTATTTACTTATAATTTTTAATCTCTTGGCTATTGTTCATGTGAATGTAAGTTTGAAAATATTATCCGAATAGAATCATCAAAAATTTAATTAAAATTTTACCAGTCTGCATGGAATAATGACAAAATTAATAGTCAGGGACAAATTCTCAAACCTTTTTGGAAAAAATTTACAGACGAACTCAAATCTGGTAATATTCAATATTACCAACAAGATGAAGCATCAGCTGAACCTGTTCCTGTAATACCCCAGACATCATTTACTTGTGATGGAAAACCTTACAAACCAGGTGAATAAATTGTGATTAAAGGCGAAATTTTAATTGATTTTCTTAGCAAATTTTCATTATAACTTTTATAAGGTATGTATGCCGATACTGAAACTGAATGCCGAGTTTATCATGTATGTGTCGAAGAAAGAAAAGAAAGTTTTTTTTGTGCCGATGGAACTATATTCAACCAAAAAATCTTAACCTGTGATTTTCCTAAAGATACTGATTGCGCATCATCACAAAAATTTTGGTCTGCCAACGAAGAATTAGGAAAACCAGGCGCTGAACCTAATCAGATACCCATTTCATTTTCTCAAAAAAGGGAGGAAATATATAGACAAGCCAAAGAAAAATCTGCACAACCACAACAGATTCCACAAAAAAATACTCTCCGACAAAATGTCGATTCGATTCAACCGGTGGAGGAATATCAATTACAACCGCAATCACAACCACAAAATTATCAACCGGTTAAAAGTTACCAACCGCAACCACAACCACAAAACTATCAACCAACAAAAAGTCACCAACCACAACCACAAAATTATCAACCGGTTAAAAGTTACCAACCGCAACCACAACCACAAAACTATCAACCAACAAAAAGTCACCAATCACAACTACAACCACAAAATTATCAATCACAACCTCAAGCCAGTTTTTCAGCAATAAGTCATACTTCGAAAGAGAGCACCGAAAATGTATCATCTGAACCAAGATACTACTTTCAGGAATCAATTCCGCTTGATATAGCCGAACGAAATCCTAACAATGAAGAGAATAGGCAACAAAACTATCAACTATCTAATTCTTATTTTTCACCACAAGAAATAGCCGGCCATGGTTGGCAACAATCATCCAATCAATTCAGGCCTTCGACAAATGAAAAAAAATATTTAGGCGATCAGCAAAAATCTAACGTAGAAAAATCATCGAATCAACAGTATGCTCAAAAAAATAATGTGTCAAACAAATTGAAGGTGACTAATCAAGCTGATAGAGAATACTCTTCGTTAGATTTATCTGAGAAAAATGTTATTGCAAATATTCCTCAAACAAAATTCGAATGTGAAGGAAAGCCTTATGAACCTGGAATGTATGCCGATATGGAAGTTCAGTGTTCAATATATCATGTGTGTTTCGATGGTCGAAAAGAATCTTTCGCTTGTGGAAAAGGTATGATTCATCAGTTTAATTTTTTAAAAAATTTTATTAATTATACCCGAAATTTTTTAAAAAGGTACCGCATTTAATCAGAAGTTACTAACATGTGATCACACTCATGCATTTAAATGTGAAGATACTCCACGATTTTATTTCGTGAATGAGAATTTAATAAATGACCAAGGTACTTGGACCTTGAGACATTCTTCTGATCAACAAAGCCTTTCAGGTGATAGTTGGTCTGATCAACGAAAAATAAAATAAAAAATATTTGATTAAAAATTTCTTATTAGCTTTTATGATTAATTATTCCCATAATTGTTGTTTGCATGTAATTTTTCTTATTTAAATTTGAATTTTTTTTAAAAAAAAAAGAATCAATTTTAATTCAGGAAAAATAGAAGATAGCCATTAGAAGAATTTGGTAAGATTACCTTGATAATTACAATCGAATTAATTAATCATTTACTATTCAAAATTTTAGTTGTCAATCCAACAATAAAATATTAAATAATTTGTGGCTAAAATATTACATACAGTTATCACAATTCATCATGAGTTGTTATTTTTATTTACGTATTGTATCAAAAAAAGTCCAATAATAAAAAAAAACAAAACTCTGTAGCTATTTTTTTTTCAAAACAAATAAGTGAAGTTATTATATGTTCATAAAATTTACTTAAAACTTGTAAAATTGACGATAAATAAATTACTAACAATTCGTTTTATAAATATTTATAAATAAATCTTAGTTCAAAAAAAAAATTTTTAAAGTTAATAATAATAGATAATGTTTTTGAATAACTTGTATTAAAATATTACGTGAAATTTTTTTTAAATAATATTATTGTACGCTAAAGATTTTTTCGAAATTGTTTTTCAATCTTTCTTACCGTCAAATTTAGTTATAAAATAAACTTATCATCATCAATTATATTTAAATTTTTTTTTCTAGAAATTTATTAGATTTTTCTTTTCAATTCAATAAGTAATATTTGAAACAATTATTTAGAATCTTACATTTGATATATATGTTTTATTATTTATCTTGCAATAATTTATTTTCTACATAATTATCTAAATTTTTCAATAAAATTTTTCTTGTACGGGAAACTTTTAATAAATTATTAATGACGACAATGGCTAAATATCAGATAATTAAAATTTCTCATATCTTCAATAAACTTCAATAATTCGAACCTGCATTGGAATTTAGAATTCTGAGAGATTATCAGTTGACTTGAATTTAATATAATTTTTGTCTGGTAGATGGAAGTAGCAAATACTTGAACGTATTGTGATATGAAATTATAATTTTATTTTAAATTTTAAACATTCTCTGCTTTGATAAATATTTTTGTAATAAGTCAGAATTAGATTGAAGAGACAAATAGCTACATTAAGACATTTTAAAATCAAATCATTTGGC
>BLXL01010889.1:0-13791 GCA_023170135.1 Acarapis woodi
TTAAGCACTATTTGAAAACCACCTTATTTCAATTTGCTAGTGTTGATGAATTTGGCAACTAAAGAATGTAGATTCATTGGCCTTTAATCCATCTTCTCTTTATTTAATTATACAGATTATTATACGAATTCCAGTATTTAGACAATTTATCATGCAAAAAGTCGAAAATTTTTGTAAACAGTTCTTCTTCATTAAAGGTGAGTTAAGACAACAAAATTTGAAATAGAAATAAAAAAATAGAAAAAAATCTAAAAAATATAAAGTAAAATACGAGATGAGTAGGAAGAGAATCGGCATCCGACGCATGTCCAATCCATTTTGTTTACATACATTCGAATTTGATCGGAAAGACTATAGACTATATTTTAAATCAGATAAAATCTGATCAAATATCGTTTTCTAAAATCTAATCAGTACAAAAAAATTTTTTTGATTTAATTTTCTATATACATAAGAATGACTAATTAAGTTTGTATATTTTAAAAAAATTATGTTTCAAGTTTTGTTAATTTTATCCTTATCCGCTTTAACGAGGTTTTTAAATAATTCTGTAAAATTATAGAAAATTTCCACTTGAAATTAATACTGAAATAGAATTTTCATAGTTTTTCAAAAATTATAAATTATTTTTAATTTCCAGTTTTTAATACTTGATAATTTTAATCATTTGGTCACTGATTTTTAAACTGTTAATCTGTTTCAAATAATTTTAAAATCAAAGCTAAAACTTTAAAAATATTTCGAAGTTAATCTTTCCGATTGTCTTTTGAGTTATCAAGAATGTTTTTAGATAATAATGAGTTTTATGACCCAGATGAGACTCTGAGGTAAATATTAAAAATATTTTTTCAATTTTCATGAATTTTTAAGTTTTGATATATTATTTTTATATTTTTTTTCCTTATCCGGTTAATCACTTTGCAATATAAATTCAATTTACACCTGATAGACCATCTAAACAGGCAAGTGTTTTTGAAGAGTATGATAACACAAATATTTTTAAGCAATTTTAATTATTTAAATTTTTTACTTACTTTAATTTCAAATCTAAAAATAATGGTTTGAAATTTCATTTTTTGAAATTGAGGTGGTAGTCGGTATCTGTTCGATGGCAAAAAAGAGTCAATCCAAACCAATGAAAGAAATTTTAAATCGATTGGAAGAATTCGAACTTATACGAACAATTGTATTTCCGGAAGAAGTTATTCTTAACGAACCGGTCACTAAATGGCCGTAAGTTTATCAATTTATGTTAGATATTTTTTACTTGAAAAAATTCCCTATTGCTTTTTTTGAATGTTTAGCATGTGCGACTGTTTGATTTCATTCCATTCAAAGGGCTTTCCATTGGCTAAAGCAGGTGAATTATTTTTTAATAATTAAAATTTTCTCAATTTAACATGAAACTAAATTTCTTTCTTTTTCAAGTTGAATACGAGAAGCTTCGTGGTCCATTTGTTTTGAATGATTTAAATATTCAATTCGATATTCAAGATCGACGTAAAGTATACAGAATACTTGAAAAAAATGGAATTGAATTGCCGAGGTAATTTTTACAGATTTTTTTTTTTAATATTTCCATAACTAATTTCTAAATTATTCTTGTTTAGATATGCGGTCATTGACAGAAACTTAACTAATCAAGGAGAGCAAACAAATCAACCCAAAGAGCTTGTCGAGCATGAAGATCATATTGAGATAGGTGATATTGTTTTTAATAAACCATTTGTAGAAAAACCTATTTCAGCTGAAGATCATAATATTTATATCTATTATCGTAAGTAACATCATTCATTGATTTGCAATATTTATGACCAATTTGATACTTTTAGCGTCTTCTGCTGGTGGCGGTAGCCAACGTCTATTTCGTAAAATTGCATCTCGAAGTTCCGTATATTCATCGGAATCACGTGTTCGTAAATCTGGATCATTTATATACGAAGAATTCATGCCTACTGATGGTACAGATGTGAAAGTAAGTTAATTAAGTCAAATAAAATGTTCGAATGAAAAAATATTCTTTGCTGAACTTTTAGGTTTACACAGTCGGTCCAGATTACGCTCATGCAGGTAAGTTCATTAATGCAATTGATTATTGATGATCAATCTTCAATTTTTTTCAACAAAAATTTTTCAATGATCCAGTCATTTTTATCTAAATTTAGAAGCTCGAAAAAGTCCAGCATTAGATGGCAAAGTGGAGAGAGATAAAGACGGAAAGGAAATCAGGTTAATTTTTTTTTGGGAAAATATTTTTAAAAAAATTAATGAAAAATTTTATCTAGATATCCTATAATATTGAGTAATATGGAAAAATTAATTGCCCGGAATGTTTGTCTAGCTTTTAAACAGACTGTATGTGGTTTTGATTTACTAAGAGCTAATGGTAAATCTTACGTTTGCGATGTAAATGGATTCAGTTTTGTAAAAAACTCTTTAAAATATTATGATGATTCTGCAAAAATAATGGGCAATATGATACTCAGAGCACTTGCACCTCAACTTCGAATACCTTGGTCAATTCCATTTCAGTTAGGTAAATGATTTTTATTTACTCTTATAAGCTTGTTGTTGATTCATTTATCAACGATTTGTATTTAGATGACCCTATGGTAGTTGAAACCACTGTGGGTAAGATGATGGAACTATGTTGTGCAATAGCTCTCATTCGTCATTCGGACAGAAGACCAAAACAAAAATTAAAAATGGAAGTAAAAGACAAGAGATTTTTTGATATTTTCAAAAAAAATGGTGGATTCAAAACTGGTCACGCAAAACTAAAAAAACCACAGCAATTGCAAGAAATACTTGACATAGTTCGTATCTTGTTAAATGAGTTGGAAAGTGACAATAATGTTAAAATTAAAGAAGACAAATGTAAATTAGAACAATTAAAAATGATTCTCGAAATGTATGGTCATTTTTCAGGAATAAATCGTAAAATTCAACTTAAATATCAACAAAAAGATTCGAGCAAAGAACAAAAAAGTCTTATTTTAGTTATGAAATGGGATGGTGAGATAACAAGCGCCGGAAGAGTGGAGGCAGAGGAATTAGGAAGAGTTTTTAGATGTAAGTATTTTTATTTTTCATACAACTAGGTATTTAGTAAATTTTTTGTATTATTATTATTCAGGTATGTATCCAGGCGGTCAAGGTTAGTTTTTTACCCCATTTTTTTTAATATCAAATAATTCATCATTTAAAAAAAAATATAGGGCAGTATGCAGGTACACAAGGTTTAGGATTATTACGATTGCATTCAACCTTTAGACATGATTTAAAAATATATGCAAGTGATGAAGGTCGAGTTCAGGTATTTATAAAATTGTNNGCAGGTATTTATAAAATTGATATTAAATTTGGGAACAAAGATGTGCCAGGCAATGTATTTGAATCGACGGTAGTTGACAACGTTGATATGGATAAAATTAAGTTGAGCGGTCCAGGTCTAGACTCAAAAGTACTTGCTAGCATGCCAACACATATTTTAGTTGATTCTAAAGATTCAGGTACCAAGATTAAACCAGAAGTAAAAATAAAGGATCCACAAGGTGAACAGTGTAAAGTTAAAATTGAAGAGAAAGAGAAAGGTATCTACAGAGTAGAATACACACCTGAAGAGATTGGAAAATATCAAGTTACTTGCAATTTCAATAATTTACCAGTTAACAATAGTCCGATTTTAGTGAATTCAGTGCCAACTGGCAATGCCAGTAAATGTAAGTTTCAAGAGGAAGTTGAAAAGCTCATCAAAGCTGGCGAGGAAAATTGTGTAACTATAAATGCTAAGGAAGCAGGTAAAGGTAAAGTGACTTGTAAGATATCAAATTTGAGCAAACCAAAGGTGTCAGTTTCTAAAAAAGAAACGAAAGAACTAAATAAAAAGGATAGTACTAGCATGACGACAGGCAGAAAAATTGAAAAATATGAAGAAGAAGAAGTTAAAGAAGAAGAAACTAGTATAATTAAAGTAAAAGATAATCATGATGGTACTTTTTCAGTTTACTATAAAATACTCGAACCGGGCGAATATAAAATGGATCTAAGATTTGGTGGTCAAAATATTCCAAACGGAATTCACTCATTTAAAGTGGTCAAAGAAGAGGAAGAAACTGAAACCACAACAACAACAACAAAGAAAAAGTTGGGGAATAAAATAAATCAAGAAGAAGAAATGACTACTAATATGACTAAAACAACCAAAAAGCGCACAATCATTAAATCAACAGAATCTTACGAAGAAGAAACTATAACAGAAGAATATAGTATAATTGAACTTAAAAATTTGCCTTTACCTAAAATTACTCATAGTAAAAAACAAGTGAAAAAAGATGAAAGTATATCAAATTCATTAAATCAATTACTTGGTATTGTCAAATTACCTAATGGAGAACATGACAAGGTGACCATAGTTGATAATCATAACAATACAATTAGTGTTAAATATAAGCCAAAAATGGAAGGCGAACATGTATTGACAATCACTACTGTGCATGATAATGAACATATTCAAGGCTCACCTTTCCGTTTCTATGTTTACAGTACTAATTCAAAGAATGTTACTGCATCAGGCCCAGGTAAAGAATGAATTTAATGAATATTTTTTTTATCTAAATTGAGTAATAAACAAATTTTTCCGAAATAGGTTTGACTCATGGTATCGCAGGAGAAACAACAGAATTCAAAGTTCACACCAAAAACTGTGGAGTTGGTGGATTAAAAATTAGTGTCGAAGGGCCACATAAAGTTTTGATTGATTCACAAGATGATGGGGACAATACTGTTACGGTCAAATATATACCACCAGTACCAGGTAAAAATATTGGTAGCATAATTTTGTTATTTATTTGAATAAATATTTCTTAAAATTCTATTTAATGATAGGCGAATATAGAATATCAATTTTTTTTGCTGACAAACCAATAAAAGGATCACCTTTTACACCAAAAATAACGGGTAAATAAGATTAAATTATGCGTAATAATCTTCTTTTTTTTTTTAAATTAATCATAAATGAGATGTAATTAAATATAAAAATAGGTGAAGGGAAGCAAAGATCAGCGATATCGGTTTCCGGAAACTCGGAAATAAAACTCAAAATAAACGAAAAATTTACAAAAAATGATCATTTGACTGCAACCATCATAACACCAAACAATACCGAAGAAAATTGCTATTTGAAACGAGTCCCAGAGACCGGCCACTTGTTAGTTTCATTCACTCCTGAGATAAGTGGTGAACATAAAATTATAGTCAACAAAAATAATCAACAAATATTTGGTTCACCTTTCAAAATAAATGTCTTACCAACTGAGGTTGGAAATGCAAACCTTGTTAAATTGAATGGTACCGGACATAAATATGGAAAAACAATGATTGACAATACATTTATGATTGACACAAGAGAAGCTGGATATGGGGCGATCAATTTATCAATCGAAGGGCCTCAAAAATGCGAAATTTCAAGTAATGAAGTTGAACCAGGATTATTAAAAATCACATACATGACTAAGCATCCAGGTTACTATTTGATGAATCTAAAGTTCGCAGATCAACACGTGAATGGAAGCCCATTTACCATCGAAGTAGTTGGAAGTCCTGAACAGTTTATGAAAGAAACGCAAACGACTCAAACAAAAACTCTTGAAGATCAACAAATAGGTTCGATTTGTAAAATGAGTTTCTCAATTACACAAACACTCACTAAACAAAAATTAAGTGCTTTTGTCACTTCACCAAATGGTCAACGTAAAGAAGCAACATTAAAGAAAATAAATCAAGAAGGTCAAACACATATCGTTGAATTTGTAGCAACTGAAATTGGTGAACATATCATTGAAATCATAGAGGAAGAATCAAAAAAAAATATACCTGGGTTACCTATCAAAATGCAAGTTGGAAAATTAAAACAAGAGGGTGGAACTCGATCAGTTAAAGCACTAGGACCAGGTCTTGAAGGTTCGTTTCTCACAAATTTATTTTATAGAACCTAATTCAATTATTTTATTTTAAAAATAGGCGGCGAAGTAGGTCAGAAAGGTAAGAATTCGCATGGTCAGCTAACGAAATTATATGAATTGCAAATTACGATGAATTATTATACATATGTATCGGATGTGTATAATGATGTAAATAATAATAACGAGAATTTAATCATTCAGAATAGAGATCATGATAAAAAATAATACCATTTTTCATCTCGTCATGTTAATTAAAATGATTAAGCACGGATCTTTAAATTAACAATATCTTCCAACCAAATAGCCATTCATTACGTAATCAGAATAACAGGATCCCAAATAATTCAATTTACATTTTTTCGTAATTTTCATTTTATTTCTACAAATAATATATTGTTCCACATGATAAAGAACGACAAAGGTTTACCTTATTGAATAAAAACAAAAGTATTAATGCATGTCCGTATCGGATTCGTTTCAGTTCATTACCAATCAACCGATTATTTCTACTCTGATTCTTTGCTAAACTACTTAATTAATCGACTGATCGAATGTTTTTTAATCATATAAAGAAATAATTTTTTATACTCAGAATCTATTCTTTGATTTACAATTTGGTATGTTTAGACTTATGATTTGTCTATATACTATGAATAGGTGAATTTAACATCTATACACGTTCAGCCGGCAGTGGTTCATTATCTATTACTATGGAAGGTTTGTAAATTTTATTTTTATTTTATAATAATTTGATATATATTCATTAAAACACAGTAATATGCAATTCCACAAAATATAATTTTTTTTTTAATTTTTTAGGCCCTGGAAAAGCTATTTTAAATATGAGCGAAATGAAAGATGAACCAAACAATTACGCTGCAAATTACCTGGTTGATAAGCCAGGTGAATATAGATTAGCAATTAAATATGCTGATAAACATATACCTCAATCACCATTTAGAATTTGGATAATGCCAGAACAAAACTTAGCTAAAAGAATTGTACTCGATCCACTTCCGCCTAAAACATTTGGATTGTTAAACAAAACTTTTAATTTAAAAATTAATTTAAATGGTATTTCTCTTAAACACAAACAAATTACTAAAGAGAAACAGACTAAAATCGTAGAGGAAATCACAACTACAAAAATAATAAAATCAAGTCAAGATAACGAATTGATTGCCAAATTAGTTTCACCTTCAGGCAAAGAGGAAGATATTTTTCTTACTGAAATTGATGATAGCACGTGTATATTATCATTCAAATGTCGTGAACCAGGTCCGAATGAATTGCATGTTAAATATAATGGTGTTCATGTAACGAATAGTCCTGCAAATTTTTTTGTAAAGCAAACAACAGAAAAAGAGAAAACAATAAAGAAAGAGGAAGCTAAAAAGATTGAAACAACAAACACTACAAATGATTTAAATATTTCAAACACAAAAACAGATAAAAAAAGCGAAAGCAAAACAACTGCTATTAACAATTTAGTCAATCAACAAAAGAAAACAATCGAACATCAAGATACATCCAAACTGAATTCCAATATTATTACAAAAGAAGATACTATAATTTGTACAAAAACGCTAGTAAAAATAACGGGAATATTAAAGGAAGTTCGAAGTAATAAGGAAAATGTTTTCATTGTTAATACTCAAAATGCTCAGATGGGTAAGATTTACTTTGAATATTTCATTATTCAAACATTTGTTTTGTTCTAGAAAATTTAGTGTTGTAAAAAAATTTTTTATATAGGTAAACTTAATGTCAAAGTTGACGGACCTTATAAAGCTGACATAAAATTGAGTTTATGTGATGAAGGCTATAAAGTCAGGTAATAATTTTTATTTTTTTCATTAAAGTCTAATTTTTAATCGCTTTAATTGTCGTAACAATCCTGAAATTAAATGATCAAATTGAAATATCTAATTTCTAATAATAATAAAATTAATTTTATGATATTAGCTATACTTGTACTGGTCCTGGCAAATATTTTATAAGCGCTAAGTACAATGGTCAGGACATCACAGGATTTCCTTACGAGGTTATTGTTGATGGACAAACAAACACGAAGCGAGAAGTAGCAAGAGATCAGAGCTAGAAAAAAATCTGTTCTTGTTTCAAGTGATGTTTTCGATGCTTAATATTAAATTATTTTTTAATATCTTTGACTGCTGCAAAAATTTTGAGTGATAAGAATTTATTTATCAATTTTCTTTTATGAAATTTAATTTTAGGTGTTATTTTATCTTTATTCTATATATCTTGCTATATTTTTAATAAATTGTTTAGAAATGAATCTTATTTTTCTTTCAATTTTTTTTTTATTTTTTTTTTTTTGAATAAAAATTTCTTTTGGATTTTTTTCAGTTATAAAATAAATATCGAATTTCGCATGGGAGAATCTAAAAAAAATCATGATTATTTTGCCTCACTAAATATATTTAAATAATCTACATATTAGTGTTTCTTTCAAACTTTTTGGGTTTATTAAAATATTTCATTAATATTCATTTGAAAGTTTTTTTCTGAAATTTTGTATATTCTATTTCTTTGATTGATATTCAAAAAACAAAAAAAATTAAAATTTTATTGGTAACTTATTTGCAGTTTAATTCAGCGAATTTTCGTCTAAATAAATTCGAATTTTTGAAAAATTAGCAAAGAGAAAGAAATTGTAAAGTTTTTTTCATTCTCTCACTAAATTAGAGTTATACTCAGTGTTAAAAAATAATTTATTTTGTTAAATTAATGATTTTTTACTCTATCAAGCACACAATAGGGTGATGTGAATAGACTGTAGTAAGGAACATGGACGTTGAAATCTTGTAACAATGAGATAAATAATAAACATTGTGACCAAAATTGTAGGGTTAGTGTTCTGTTAGGGTAATGGTGAACAATTTTTTTTCACTTGTTCTAGACTCGAGTATTTATATCTTTTTTGTGTGACATTTTCTTTCAATTATTTCTTTATCTTTTAGTATTTGTTCCTTTTTATTTTTATTTTTTTTACCTTAATTTAATTATATCGTGCCCTACTACTCTATATGGAACCATTTATATCAGGCCTGATTTTATTACGTATTTATTTTATTTATTATACATAAATTGCATTTTAAACCCTTTTGCCTGATTTTGATGGTTTTTGTGTTGCCTTAAGTATTTTCCATATTTTTTCAAGTTATAGTCCTCATGTTTTTTTACATCAAATTATCATATTTTTTTGGATAATAAACTTTTTTCTATTTGCAAAATAAATTCACTTGATTTTTATAGCTCAATAATCGCGTTTTTGGAAAGACCTCTTTTTATAGCATATTTGTCAAATTCAAACGATTTTTCGTGTAGATTTTCACAAAAGAATTCATTGATAGCACCTGGATATGTGAAGCAAATGCTGTTTAACATTATTCAAGACACACTCCTTTTGAAATAAAATAACTAGAAGATTGCTGATCTCAGTTTCCTTATGCTACAATAACTTATATTATATTATCGGTTGAAAGTTTAATATATAATAGTTTTAAAAATTTAGAAATTGACGCATATGTAGTTATTTTAAATTTTCCATAAATAAAAGAGAAGCTTTTTCATATTGAATTCTCATCAATAATACTAATAATTTAATTATGATTTATGTATTTCATCATTGAACAATTAATTTGAAATATTATAAAATAAAAAAACACAGTAAAAACTTATGCATTTCGATTTAAAATTGTAAAAAATATGCAGGGCTAATTCTAGTTTCTTTGAAATTCAAAACCTTTATCGTTAATTTCTTATATTATGAGAAATGTTCTATATATGTACCTAAAGAATTTTTCATTGATTAGAATCATTTGATTGTATTAAGTTTTGAAAATTTTCGTTCAAATCAATCTAATTTTGGTTCGAGATCCTTTGATGAAATGAACTTAACAAGTCGGCAATTACCTTATGAAAATGAATTTCCTTCAAATTTAAATTAAAACTATTCTCATCAACTAAAATACATTTGAAGTAATTCAATTGTTTTTTATCGAAAATAGTATTCTGACTAACTGTCAGCGCTAACGTTAAAGATACACCATCAGAATGAAAATTTTCTTGGTATGCTTAGATCTGTTCCGGTCTCCTCACAATTGCTCTCTTTGCTACCGATCAATGATTAAAAAATTTTTTTTTCTTTTCATACATCTTGTAATTAATTATTTTCTGAATCATACAAAAAGAACGTCTCACACCACAATTCTATTATAATGTTAATCTTGAATACCTGATAAAAGGTTACTTAATTGATTCACAGCATAACATTCAAAACTAACCAACGCAGCGATATTTTATTGTTGAAAAAAAAGTGTATTATGGTTCAATATCTCTCTTGAAAAATATGACTCAAAAAATTCATTTCTCAAACTATATTTTTTTTACGGGTATAATTTTTTTCTCCATACTCAAATATCTTATTAAGATCTAATGAAAAATAAATTATTACATTCAACAAAAATGCAGTAGAATTAAATTTTTTCAAGCGTATATCTAAACTAGAATTTTTTATTAATTTTATAGTATTCATGATATTAAACAAAGGTTTTTTCATTAATATTAAACAAACCGCTTTTCCTACTTTTCTAATATTGCTAATTATTTTAGAAATTAATGTTTAGAAGACTTATTTTTTTTTAAAAATTGAAAAACACTTATATCGAAACCCGCCTCATTTTAACAAAGTTATTTGGAATTTAAAAATTTATTAATGTGTACAAATCAAGTAAAAAGACATCTGCATATTCTAGATGCGTGAAAGGCAAAAATATTTATTCAGATTTCTATACAAACTTATCAACAAGATTTCTTACTTATTTGTTGAGTATGTGCACAAATTCATAGAAAATTCGATAAATGAGATTTTGTTCAAAATAACACTCTACATTTACAAAATAAAAAATGAGAGATTTAATTTTCGAATATTTCTACTTTACATAAAATCAAAAAAAAAAAAAAAATACCATCATTAGATATTCAAAGACAATTTCCATAAAAATTTTATTCGTAAACTTAAATACTATTAAAAAATATTTAGTTATTTTTTGATTATCTGAATATTTCAATCTCTGCTAGATAAAAATTTTAAGATATATTTCAGAATTCTGAATTCGATTTCGAATTTGATGTGCCATCGTCACATATTTAAAAAAAATAAATCGTATTAAAAACATTTATCTGAATGAAGATTGATCTAAAAACAAATTTTTTTGAGTTTTATCAACATAAAATTTCTAAAACTGAAATTTTTTATTTTAATTTTTATCATATTTTGTGATGAAAATTGTTATTTCACCATAAAATATTTTCTGTATTAATGATATCATTATTTTTATATTTGAATTTACATAAAAAAATTAAAAATTTCCCTTTTTCTTCCCAAATATATTTTAAAATTAAAATAATTTTTAATAACAATCAGTTTGATTTTGCCATTAAATCTTTTTGAAATAATTATGTGAATTATAGTCAGACTTAATTTATTTTCAGACTTCAACTTTATGTGCCAAATTAAAATATCATCTTTATCAATCCGGCTTAAATAATCTTAAACTGGGTTCGAATAAATCTTTTAAAATATATTATGTGATTAACATTCAGATGTTTTTTGATAGCTAATATGACCTAATAAAAGAAATTTCGTCAAAATTTTATTTAAATTGTGATATTGTTATGGTTGAGAATTACTGAATTTCGAATCACATTATTGTTAAATATTTCCATAAAAACATTGTGCTAATTGTATTTGTATTTAAATAATTATAAATTTAATAGCTATCAGTTTCGCATAAACATCAAAATTCTTTGTGGCTCGTCTGAATATTAGTAACATTTATATCTCATATGAAATTAGGATATTCTGAGCATTCTTTTTTATTGCAATTAGTCAATAATTTACACGAATTCTCTTATCATTAGAGCTTTTAAATCCTTGATTTTTAGTAAAATGTCGAACCTATTGCATGAATTATTCAAATTAATGGAAAAATTAATTTTATTGATGATAGATCCTTTTAACAAAACAATTATTTATTTATAAAGCTAAGAGATCTTTTTATCAACAATCGAATTATAAATTTTATATAATCTAATAAAATAATAAACACAAAATTAATTATTCAAAAATTATTGGAACACAGATTTCCTTAATTAATCACTATTCATTAGCATTTCAATATTCTAATAAAGAAACATGTAATTTTTTTTTTCATTTGTTCTTTCAACATTACAGATTTAAAATTGAATATTAAGTATTTTTTATTATAATTTTTTTTTGTAGAAACTTACTTTTGATTGTTTAGATCTTTCAATAATTTTCCAATTAATCTAGAGTCGCTCAATCGATCAGTGCACGCTTCTATCATGTCAAATTTAGGGTGACATATTCCAAAAAATTTTTTTTCCTTCAAAGTCTATGCTAGATGTATGTATTCACTTTTCAAATTTTTTCTCTTAACTTTTTTTAAAAGTATCAAAATTATATAATAACCAAGTGCGTCTATATTAATAAAATAAGCTTTAGAAACTGAGTTAATGATAATCGGATCTAAATTCTTTAACGTTTCTCTTTAAAAGTGAGGCCAAATTCATTGTTGCTTTGATCAAATCATAAGCCTATAAAAGTGATAATAAGCTTTCTGGATCTTCATCAAAATCGAAATTCTTAATTACAATTTTAAATATAAATTACATACTTGCTGACATATAGGAACATGCAATATTCTTTTCTTCTTTTCGCATGTTTGTTTTTTTTTTCATTTTATTCTAATTGCTTTCATTTATCTTTTAATCTTAACTCGATTGAAAATGAGATTCTGTTGACAAAATTTTTAATTTAATTTTTTTTGTAATGCTTATAAAAAACAAACATGCGAAAAGAAGAAAAGAATATTGCATGTTCCTATATGTCAGCACGTATGTAATTTATATTTAAAATTGTAATCAAGAATTTCGATTTTGATGAAGATCCAGAAAGCTTATTATCACTTTTATAGGCTTANNTTGTAATGCTTATAAAAAGCAATATTTTAGCGTGATCTTTAGAAAAAATTTATTATATAATTGAACATTGTGTTATGAACGAAATCATTTGAAAAATTCGAAATTAATTAAGAAAAAAACATCTGTAGCATGTACGAAGTTTTTTTCAATGTTTGAGACACATTCTTTTTGCCTTTTGCTCTAAATTATGTCTCAATATCCTTGATTTTCATTTCAATTTACCGTCTTTTTTGTTTTTTGAATTTTTGTCTTCGAAGCATTATCAATTTGAAAACAACTAATTGTTCAGAAATATTCATTAAAATTTTCTTAGAGCATAAAAAGCACAAATAAAAACAAGTAAAAAATAATAATAATTCAGTAATTGAATCTCAGGAAACTTAAGATGTATTTATTATAAAAAAATTCGTTTTCTTTCAATTCAAAAAGTTATAAAAAAAAATTTTTTTTATTTTCGATTAAGATTGAGAAAAAAAGATAACGCCCACAAATATTTTGATATCATTTTAATTATTTGTTGTGAGAGAAAATTATTTAGTTACAGCATCAAAGAATGTGTCTCAAACATTGAAAAAAACTTCGTACATGCTACAGATGTTTTTTTCTTAATTAATTTCGAATTTTTCAAATGATTTCGTTCATAACACAATGTTCAATTATATAATAAATTTTTTCTAAATGGATCTAAGATTTGGTGGTCAAAATATTCCAAACGGAATTCACTCATTTAAAGTGGTCAAAGAAGAGGAAGAAACTGAAACCACAACAACAACAACAAAGAAAAAGTTGGGGAATA
>BLXL01010890.1:0-14848 GCA_023170135.1 Acarapis woodi
AAAACTAAAAAAAAAAAAAAAAAAAAAAAAATTTATCTTGAACACAGAACTTACTATAATTGAAAAAAGAGAAAATAAAAAGGTAAATTCAATTAGCACTCATAGTAATTTAATGATGATGATGATCAAATTGAAACGGAAATAATGATCATATTTATTCAGCATTTTCTCAATTTATTTGCAGTTCAATTTCCGAGCTAAAATTATCCTCAAATTTCTAGTTTTCTTTAGTAAGAAATTATCGATTAAATTTTCATAAATGAATTTTTATTTTGATTTTTTTCGGTTAGAGCCGAAAAATTGACCTCAGCATCCAAAAAATTAAAAATAATTGGGAAAAAAATTTTGCTTTTCTATTAAAAGAAATGTTGAAAATATTTCTTTTTAAATTTAAAATTTTTTTTTTTCAATTTTTGAAATCCCAAATACAAGTTATATTATATATTTTATAACTAAAATGATAAAATCGTAATTTTTACAAAAATTATATTCTATAACAATAATTGATCATTTTAAAGAATCAATATTGATCTAGGGAAATCTAGATAATAAATAATAGAGGCCTTGTTGAAAAATTCAATAATTCACAGCTAAAAATAAAACTTGAAGATATAAATTTTTGCACTGGCGTGTGTATTTTGAAATAAGGAAGATTACAAAATTAAATAATTGAACTTTCAAGTTATTAAAATATGAAAATAAAAAAAAAAGAGATGAAATTATCCGATTTTGGATAGTTAATCCGAATAAATAATCTTATTTGATGAAATTGTGACATAATTCAAAACTTAATCAGAAGTTATTAACACAATGAAAAGCATCTTTAGATTCTGATCAAAAGCGACTTTAAAAAATATACTGATAAATAATATTAAAACTGATAAAATTTAGGAGAATTTTTTTAATGACTTACGATATTATTCAATAAAAATTTTTTATTTTGCATAAGTATGAAAATTCAATATACTTTGAAACATATATATACATATTTATAGATATAAATAATATGTCTCAAAATATTATTATATCATTGGTTAATACAAAAAGATACAAAAGAACAGTATATTTTGAGTAAAAAAAATTAATAAATGAAAAAAAGGTTCAAAAATGGTATTTCCAATGTCGTTGCAGCGAGCTTTAGAATGCTACTGATTGCTAAGTTCGGAAAAAAGAAAAAAAATTTTGAATAGAGTTCGCTCTACACCAAATATAGGACCATTTTGCGCATGTTAGAATATTCGTTTTGGAAAACATGAATTTCACGAAATACTATTATTCGCATACAAAGCAATAAACTGATTCGAATCTACATAAATGAAAGTGAAAAACTAACCAATTGAAGATTTTCAATTGTAATCAATAAACAAACATTTAGTTAGTGAACTTTGCTCAACTGAAAAATATTCTCAAAATAGTCTCATATTAATTGAGTTCAATGAGCAGTTAAGCTTTCTAAATAAAGCGTCGTCCATATATCAATCAATTTTCGAAATAATTTTTTTTTTAAAAATTTGATAAATTAGATCGAGAAGTTAAATAAAATATTCTAAATTGACAATTTACTTGATTCTCCATATAGATTCAAAAATTAATCTAGTATTCTTGACAATATAGCTAGTTGAATTACGAAATTTCCAATCAATTTGATAATTTATGTTGATAATTTTGATTTTAATACCTAATAAAACTATTTCGTATATTAGAAAAGAGTCTGAAAAATTTATTATTATTGATAATATTATATAACATTAAGGTTCATTAAAAAAATGCAAAAAAACTGGAGTGAATTTTCAGTCTCTTCTCTTTCTTCTTTTACATAATCAGTCTAAATTTTTCTTAATGGATTATATGGTTTGTATTGTATGCAATGAATTCAAATAATTCTTATTTTCAATATCATTTTTCCATTTCGAAATATTGAATATTAAATAGAAATATAATTGAAAAAAAAGAATTACTTCCTAAAATTCAGTAAAAAAATCATTAGATCTAAAATTAAAATTCTAAAACAATATTAAAAGTATCAAAAAATCAATTCAGTCTTCAGAATAAATACAAAATGTTAAAAAAAAAGTTTAAAAAATAAAATTCCTATTTTCGAAATGTTTTATTAGACCTACCGCTTTTTAAAAAAAATAATTTGACATTTGAAATAAAATAAAAAAAAAACATTTTAAATAGCAAAAGAAAATTTTAATCTATACTAAGTATAAAATTTAGTCAAGCTATTTGCATTTTATGATGCAAGTGTCTTTTTAAAGCTAATAAACTATATAATTAATACTATTTTTTATGTAATAATTTTTTGGCAGTTTGATTTTTTTTTCATAAAGCTACGTTCACAATGATTAAGTGAATTTAATAAATATTCTGATTTTAACAATAATAAGGAAATTATATTTAGAAAATCAAGAAAACTTAAATCAATATTAAATCAAACAAACCAAAATATTACGAACGTTAGATAAATGAATCAAATCTATTCTTGTCTAAATTATTCATTCAGAATAACCTAGTTTCTTAATGATTAAGTGTGTTTTTTTCACTAGCATTTACCATTGAAGTGAATAGTCCATCTTTATTCTGTAATAAAGACTGCGGACTATCATATTCTTTACATAGACCGGCATCTAATACAAGTACTTTTGTAGAGTCCATAATCGTATTCAACCTAAAATCAGATGAAAAAATTTTTTATGAAATTAAATTTATTTAAGTTTTCGACCTACCTATGAGCGATTGTAATTATGGTGCAATTCTTTAATACTGTTCTTATTGTATTTTGTATTAATTGATCTGTGTTCATATCACAATTCGCAGTGGCTTCATCCAAGACTAAAATTTTATTCTCTTTTAAGACTGCCCTTGCTAAACAAATTAACTGTTTTTGACCTACACTGAAATTGCCCCCATTATCTATTACTTTGGAATCAAGACCACCTTCCAATTCTCTCACTACTTGATCAAGTTGAGTTACTTTTAAAGCATTCCACAATTTATCATCATCAAATTCTTCAATCGGATCTAAATTACTTCGTATAGTTCCATTGAATAAAACTAAATAAAGTTAAATAATTAATAAACGGATGCATTATTAACAAGAAGAAAATTTAAATTACCTGGTTCTTGAGGTATGATTGAAATTCGTGCTCGTAAATCATGTAAACCAATTGTTTGACAGTCAATATCATCAATTAGTATCTTACCTTCATATTCAGTCAATCTGAACAAGGCAGCTACAATTGAACTTTTTCCAGCTCCTGTTCTACCTACTACACCTATTTTATCACTACTATCAATAGTAAAATTTAAATTCTTTAAAACAGGCTCTTCATTTTGATAATATCGCATTGATACATTATTAAATTTAATCTCCCCTTTCTCTGGCCAATTATCAGGTGGTTTATTCTTTTTTGATGATTCAAAAGGAGGTTCAGCTAGCGGATTTTTTCCGTTTCTTGAATCCAATTCGATAGAAATTTTTTCTATTCGATCTACACTGCAAAGATAAGTTTCAAGGTTTGACCAACATGTCATACACCACTGAAATTCACCACTTTGAATTAAAATAAAAGAAAACAATAAAAATACTAATCAATAAGATGAAATTATAAAATCGATAATGATTATGAGAATTCACACATGAATCAATAAAATATACCTAAACATTAATATATAGGTGACAATTAGACCAACCGTATTACCTGAAAAACTTTCAGCAAATAAAGCTAATATAAGTAGGCTACCAGATACGAAAATTAATTGTAAATTATCTAAACAGTAGGTAAACCAACGTTTACAAGTAGTCGTCATAAAATAAATTGCAGTATAGTCATTTTGATGTCTTTGAAATTTAACAATAAATTTTTCTTCAGCTTTGAATGCACGAACTGTTTTGAGGCCATTTAAAGTAGATGTTAAATGCTGAATAATAGGTGACTTTCCCACACCTTCTAGTGTTTCAAGTGATCTTCCGGTTTTAATATAAAATATTCTATAGCAGATTACAATAAATATAAAAATAGAAAATGGTAATATTAAAAAAACATTTGTAGTTGCCATAATGCAGAAAATAACTAGGAATAAAACAAAAAAAAAAAATAAATTTTACGATAGTTTACATTTTTTAGCGTTTTTACCTGCGTCATTAATTAAAATTTCAATAAAATCATGAAAATAGAATGGCAAATTATCATCTATTACTGTGATGTCTCTTGAAAATCTATTCAAAATTATAGCGATTGGATTAATATGAAAAAATTTCATCCGCGCTTGAACAATTCGCCTGAACAGATTATTGTGAATTCTAACAGAGACGAACATTGAAAAAATACTATGTAAAACCGAACGAATTAAACTTAAAAAAAAATAAAAAACAATCAATCCACTATAAAGGAAAACACCATATTCAGTGATTAGACCAATAAAAAAGTCATTGTTTTTATTGTTGGTGGTAGTTAGTGTACTATTACCAGTTAAAAATGTATTATTAATTTTCACAAAATCAGTCCATTTTTTTAGGAATAGATCACACGATGTACTAAAAAGTTGAGTTGTTCCAAAAGCAAGTAAGAGAATAGGTCCCCAAAACCAAAATTTGCCATATTTAAAGTAGTCTAAATAAGCTTTATAAACAAATCGCACTTGATCATCTTCATCACGTAACCTTTACATGAAAAAAATTATACAAATAAAGTTTAAAAAATAATCTAAAATTACTCAATAAATTGAAAATGATTAAATTTTCGAACCTTTGCTCTTTTTCACATTTTTCAAGTCCATTCGCATGATTGATTTCATATTTTTTATTGAAAATCGACTCAAAAGAATCGGAAGATAAAGAATTTGATCTAGATAATGAAATTTGGTTGATTGATACCGTTGAATTATTTTTTTCAGTTGAATCTTGACGTTTTCTGGTTAGTAAGCAAACTCCAGCATAATTACCTACAAATTTAGCGAATTCAGATTCTGGTTCATCTTTTAACTTCTTCATAATTGTTTTTGCTTGATCGAAAAGCACTTGTTTTCCATCTTTGATAAAGAGCACTTTATCAGCATTCTTAATAAAATTGAGTTGATGTGTGACTAAAATAACAGTTTTGTTTTTCAAATAATCATTAATTGCTTTTTTAAAAAGATGTTTAGATACATGAGCATCAACAGCCGATAACGGATCATCTAAAAGATAAATATCAGCATCAAAATNNTATAGCAGTAGGTTTTTTTTAATTTCGAAAATTTCAAAATGACTATGCTGATTCAAAACAGATAAAAAAAAAAATTTCTTTAATAGCATTTTGCAATGCTTGCCCAAGCTCTTTATCTTGAATAACAGTTTTGTTTTTCAAATAATCATTAATTGCTTTTTTAAAAAGATGTTTAGATACATGAGCATCAACAGCCGATAACGGATCATCTAAAAGATAAATATCAGCATCAAAATAAAGGGCTCTAGCCAAATTGATTCTTGCTTTTTGTCCACCTGACAAAGCAATACCACGTTCACCAATATGGGTTTGATCACCATCCGGAAAAAGAATTAAATCACGCTCAAGTGCACACACTTTTATTATTTCATCATATTTTTCTTTGTCGAATTCAGAATCAAATAGAATATTTTCACGAATAGTGCCTGCAAATGTCCATGGTTCTTGTCCTGCATATGAAATTTTACCATTCACTTCAATACTACCTTCCCTAATTTTTAGTTCAGATAAAATAGCTTGAAGTAAACTTGATTTTCCGCTTCCCACAGGACCAACCACAATCAGCAACTCGTTTGGCTTACAATTAAAATTTATATTTTTTAGCACATTTATTTGTTTAGTATCTTTTTCACTTCCATTATTTTCATCCGACAGAATTTGGTTTTTGTTAATTTCAATTATCGAATAACAAACAGTTAAATTTTTTACTGATAAATTATATTCGCTAATTTTTACGCTTTTATCTCGATTATTATTGATTCCATTCAATTTTTTTTCAATCAATTTAGAATTAGTGTTGTCTTTATCGGCTAAAAAATTATTATTATTTTTTTCTTGTAATTCGTGCTTTTCTTCTAGAATAAGAAATTTGTTGATTCTTTTAATAGAAATCCACATGTTAGATGCGGAAATAAAGAAGTGAGGAATAAATACTATATGATAAAAAAAGATTTTCTTATGAATTTATATTATAAATATCTAAAAATAAATATTTACCTGTAATAAGAAAAGTAACTTGATTGAATACACATAATGTAAGAAAAACAGTTTCATCACTTATTATACCACCGGAAAAGTAAAAGGTAACTAATATAATATAAACAATTATTTTTGTAGCTGACGTGAACAATCCGATAGTAATTGAAAAAATATAGAGTGATTTTTTAATTTTTCCGATTTCTTTCTTTCTAGCATCATCAATCTTTTTAGCAAATTGATATTCCCAACTAAATTTTAGTTGTAAGAAATGAATATTCAAATTTTAATTTCTTAAAAACAATTACTCACGCGTAAAATTTAATAATTTTTATAGCATTTATAAATTCGTCAATTAATCTTAAGCGCTCATCAGTATAACTTGCTGCTCTCATTCTCATTTTGCTAAATAAATTACTAATTACAACCTATTTTTTATTATGAATTTAATAGAAATAAAAAAAATTGAATTGAATCATATTGTTCAAAAATAAAAATAAAACATCAAAAAAAATAAAAAATTTTGATACTCACCTGAATAGGTAAAACAAGAAAAAGAAAAATAACACCAAAAAATGTATAGAATGCTAAATATTTCCAAAGTTTTATGATCGCGTAAACTAATAAAGTAAATCCAACAAATGGAAATGGAATAGTGTTGAAAAAATAATCGATTCGATTCATATCTGCACTTAAAAAATTAACGATTTGACCTGTCGATGTTTTGTTAATGGCATCTTTACTTAATCTCAGGGTCTTTCTATAGATGATTTCAGAAAGACAAACTCGCAGTCTTAACACTATAAAGGAAATCACTAAATTATATATATTTGAACAATTGGAATAGATCAATATTAGGAACGCCATTATGATACTGGTCAGAAGAATATTTTTTTTCGCATTCTCGTTTCCTTCATTTAATTCATTGTAACTTTTAATGAGATCATCAAGATAAAGAGCTTGGGCAAGCATTGCAAAATGCTATTAAAGAAATTTTTTTTTTTATCTGTTTTGAATCAGCATAGTCATTTTGAAATTTTCGAAATTAAAAAAAACCTACTGCTATAAGACAAAATATTGATAAAACCAAAACCAAAAATCCATATTGATCAATAATAGGCCAAATCAAATTCGGTTTTCTATTTTTTTTTCTAGCTTTTATGATCTCAGCATACCAATACCTGCATAAAAATTAATTTTTTTTTTTCATTATTAAGCAATAAAATATATATATTCAATTAAATATTTTTATAATTTATGCAAACATCTTCACTCAAATAATGACCAAGAAATATTTACCTACAACTCTTTTCATCCTCAACATTTACAATAGCCTTATTACATATGTTTAAAAAAAAATACAATTTAAAGTAAATGCATGCCAAATTAATACTGTATACATACTTTTTAAATTCATTGTGAATATACTCAGATCCATCGATTTTTCGACCTTTCGGAATATCTTTAAGTTTAAATTGTTTATTGTAATATTTGTAAAAAAATCTCCATTGCCATCTATTTCGATTTTTTGGAATGTATATTTATTGTTAAGAAACTTATATTAATAATTATAAATCAAAAATTTTTAAATTTATTTCAATTATTATTATTAATTAAAATAAATTCAGATTTTGATACCATAATTATTAAATTCCTGAATTATTAAAGTTTTATTAAACAAAACTAATATACAGATGAGCAAATAAAAAATTAATAAGTTAATTTTTGGATCCAACTAAAATTTCAAAAATTCTTTATCATCGAATTAAATAAATATCATCTAATTATGAATTTCGAGCAAATTAAATCAGACTAAAATTTCATTTCTATAAAATTAAGTAATCAACATTTCAAGAAAAATTTTAATAGGAAAGTAAAATATATTTTTTTATTAGCAATCATTTGAATTCAAAAAATAAATTTCGTATAAAATAAAATAATTGAATATTGAAAAAAAAATCTAAAATTTTGATACTTGCAAATATAAAAATTTTCCAATTAAAGTAGAATTATCGAATTCAGAAGCACATTCAACGATATGAAATATATCATTTTTGTTTGATTCTTTTTGATTGATGGCACATTTATAGTTCATTTTATTAGTTTTTTAGAACTTTTTTATTTATATTTAAAGGTTAAAAAGATGCATGAACCATATAAATAAAATTGATGAAAATAAGTCGATTTTCAAAGACGAGTTTTTATTTAATTTTTTTTTCTGATACTGAATCGAAAATAAAATAAAATTTTCCGTTTTTAATTCAATTTTTTAATTACTCACACGTCTGAATCATGAATTCGTCTGAATATCAAAAAGAAATCCGATTTCTTTAAAAAAATTATTATCAGTTTATTATATTTCGAGTAATAAGTGTAGTTTCATTAATTAGATGAAAATTCCAATAGACAATATCACCAGTAGCAGATAATTAGACTTCTTGATTTTATTTGTTAGAATTAATTTAGTTCATCTCAACAAATTAGACAAACACTCTATTTTGTATATTTTTAAATATTTTTTTCAATATTTTGTTTTTGTTCGAATAGCTTAATAACAAAATTCTGATTATAAAAGACACGATAAATATCTCTGATAGAACGCAATCGAAAGATAAGAAGAATTTTGTTAATTTTTTTCACTAAGTAATAATGATTATTATCATTCATGAGTAATAAGTATTTTATTATCTTGTTATTAAAATATAATAATTTACAGATCCAATTTTCTTAATGATATTATCATTATTAAGAATATTAAATTATTTATTATTATAATAGAATGGAATTTTTTAATTATCACACTAGATGAAAAAAATTTACGAAGAAAATTATATTTAGAAATGAATTTCCCTTGAAAAGTTTCTTAATATATTCAAAAATTATTCGTAACTAAAGAATATTGAATTTTGGATAAGTTAAAAATATTGTTAGATTATTACAATTTTTCCTTACATGTAATATTTTTTGTCAAGCTTACGCCGAAATGTAAAAAAAGTCTTTGATTTTTAGTCTTATTTATAATTATATGTTTTCTATTATTCGGATAATTTTTAAAATGAATTAATTCTTTTTTTCACACTCTATTTTTTTGTATTTTCGATATTTATAAATCTGTAAAATTAAATATTCAGTTTTATAATGTCATAAAAAATAACCAAAAACTAATTACAATGCAATATTATAAACTATGTTTTTTTAAATGAAAAATTAATTAAAATTTATAAACCATATTAATTAAATAGATTTTATTTCGAATTTGTCATTAAAAATATTACTTGCTATACTGTAAAGAATTTTGAAGAAATTTTGACTGATAATATATCAAATATATGCAAGAACATCAGTTGTCTCCATTTAGCGAAATATTCTTAAATAGATTCAATAAATTATATGAAAAAAAATTGAAAAAAAATATATGAACTTAATATAGGTATAAAGAATATAAAGAGAGAAGATGAAAATCTAAGAAAATCAATACCAAAAGAAGATAGCTAAAATCCTAAAATAAATTTGAAAAATATTAAGACACGTTTCAAATTATCACTTTTAGCAGAAAAGTTAAATTAGTTAATATTTCATTATTTTAATGAAATTCACAAAAGACAGTTTCAGTAATTTGATAAAATCTAAAAAACTTTAGAATATTATACGATTTGTAATTAATTATGTCGCGGACATTCAATATCAGTATAAATCATAGAGCGATTTCTTTTATCTAAATAATCACAGGCTTAAAATGCATCGTTTTATAATTTTAATTATATTTATTTAATTAATTTATTCAAATTGATAGCAAAAAAAATTATTAAGTTTTATCTAGCACAATAAAAATTCTATTCAAATGTGTTCTAACCTTTAATCTAAATTTTGTAAAAAAATCCAATTTCAAGGTTCTTTTATTATTTAAAAGCGTTGCTCGATTCGAATCACTCAAGATTCTTTTTAAATATGTATGTTAAACTAGTTCCTTCGAAGCAGTAATCAAATTTTACTTATGCTATGCTTGTTTTGTGTAACATCAAATAGATAGCATTACATGTTTTATTATTATACTATAATTAAGATTATATAAAGAATTATTGTATTCAAAAAATAAATATTTGAGAAAAAGGTCATATTTTTAATTTTTATTCGAATCGATTAACTTGAAATATTAAAAGATTAAATATAAAAAAATAATGAAGATAGTTTTCTAATAAAAAAAAAACTTTTTCACAAACAATTTATAATTAAATTAAGAGTGAAAAATTCAAGTGAATTTTTAGCGCTAATTATGTACATGACATGCGCAATCATTTTGTTCATCAATTTGTTTCTAGGCAAATAAACATTAATTTTATAACTTGATAAAATATAAAATCAAACATGGAATCATTGTAATTTATTAATACTTTAATTTTCATTTTTGATTATTGTGTTAAAATATAAAAATTAGTAAAACACCGACTGAATTACGAAATACACTATTATTTAATAGGTTCAAGACATAAATTATTATTTTTATATGACAAATATTATCTAATTTTAAATATAAATAAAAATGTTCTCAAAGGATGTTGAGCTCAAAGCAAATGTACCTAAAACAGTTCTGCTTGATTTGCATTCTAATTATTTGATAAATTATGCTAAAGATGAAACAAATTGGGAAAAAATACTTGTGGAATATCTCAAAATGAGTGGTATTTATTGGTCATTAACGGCAATGGACTTGATGAATAAACTTGATAAAATCGGTAAGTGTCACTAATTTTATTTTTTTGAAAATTTTTTTACTCCATATTTTATTTATTTTTTTTTGTATTATTTAATCAGCTGATAGGAGTCAAATTCTTCAATTCATTAAGTTGTGTCAACATAAATCTGGGGGAATAAGTGCTAGTATTGGCCATGATCCTCATTTACTCTACACATTAAGTGCAGTACAAATCTTAGTTTTGCTAGATGCTCTTGATGAACATGTTGTTGATTTAAATAAAATGGTCGAATTTATTCAGTCTTTACAACAGGAGAACGGTAGTTTTTTTGGTGATAAATGGGGTGAAATAGATATTCGTTTCTCATTTTGTGCGATAGCTACTCTCAAAATACTTAAAAGAGAACAAGAAATTGATTTAGATAAAGCAATAAATTTTGTGATGAAATGTCATAATTTTATTGATGGTGGTTTCGGCTCTAAACCTGGTGTGTATATACAAAATTTTTAACAGACATAAATAATTATTTTGTTACCTTCACCTTATTATCAGGGAGCGAATCGCATGCTGGCTTGATCTATTGTTCGCTAGGATGTTTAGCTTTGACAAATAATCTTCACTTGGTTGATGCTGATTTACTTGGTTGGTGGTTGTGCGAAAGACAATTGAACAGTGGAGGTTTAAATGGAAGACCTGAAAAGTTACCTGATTTATGTTATAGTTGGTGGGTTCTCTCCTCACTTACTATATTAGGAAGGTTACATTGGATAAATCGCACAAAATTATTTCAATACATTTTAGCTTGTCAAGATGATGAAACTGGCGGTTTCAATGATCGACCAGGTAACATGGTCGATCCATTTCATACATTGTTTGGTCTTACTGGAGTTTCATTGCTTACTCATAAATACAATGTAAATTTAGGTGAAGAAGGTGAATGTATTTCACAAATTGACATTGAGAATTATAAATCTAAAATTAAATTGATTAATCCAGTACTTTGTCTTCCTCAGTATTTAGTAGATAAACTTGAAATCGAAATGCAAATTTTATCCTTGTAAATTATTTTAATAAGTTAAATTTCCTTTTTATATATATGATCTTATTAAAAAAAAATCTTTTTCATTTTTAAATTAAGTATTCTATTCTTAAAATTTTTTTAGAAAAATATATAGATTATATTTTATTCTCAAGCGTCACAATTCAAAAATTTAAAATTGAAATATAAATGGTGTGAATTTCTGATGAAAGAATTATTATTTTCATTTATGACTTGCTCAGTAACTAGATATACAAAGTATTAAAATGATTTTTTTAAAATATGTCGTCTTGAAACTAAATATGTAAATAGAATTTGAATACAATTCATCATCACTAAAAAAATTATAAAAATCATTATTCATAGATTAAAGATGCTGACTGTTTTGCCATTTTTCGTAAATTCTTTGATTGTTCTTCACCATTTGCATCAACCATAGATGAAAAAAGACTTGTGTTATCTTGAAGCAAGCGATAAGGACTATCAAATTCTCTGATTTCGCCAGCATCTAACACCAAGATTTTAGTCGAATCCATTACGGTATTAAGTCTATGTGAATTGACAAAATTTAATATATATATGTCGAATTATATATAAGTTAATAATTTATGTATTTCTTACCTGTGTGCTATTGTAAGTATTGAACAATGTTTAAATACTGTTCTGATGGTTGTTTGAATTAGTTCATCAGTTTTTGGATCACAATTAGCTTTTAAAAATAAAGGATTATTAGCCATCAGTAAAAATATCAAGTATAAATTTTTTACCTGTTGCTTCATCCAAGACTAAAATTTTATTCTCTTTCAAGACTGCCCTTGCTAAACAAATTAACTGTTTTTGACCTACACTGAAATTGCCCCCATTATCTATTACTTTGGAATCAAGACCACCTTCCAATTCTCTCACTACTTGATCAAGTTGAGTTACTTTTAAAGCATTCCACAATTGATAATCACTATAAATAGATAGTGGATCTAAATTCGATCGTATTGTTCCGGTAAATAAAACTAAACAATTAAAAATGAATCAGTTATTATAGAAAAAAATTCAAAAGTAAATTTTGCATAAATTCACCTGGTTCTTGAGGAATTATCGTTATTTTTTTACGAAGATCATGTAAACCAATTGTTTTACAATTCACATTATCGATAAAAATTTCACCATCGTAATCAGTCATACGAAATAATGCTGATATAATTGAAGATTTTCCAGCACCTATTTTTATTTATATTCATGTAAATAAATGAAAATGAGCTTAAAGTTTTTAAAAAATTGATTTAATCTTACCTGTTCTACCCACAATACCAATTTTTTGTTTATCCTCAATAACAAAACTTAAATTTTTAAGTACGGCCGATTCATTTTTGAAATATCTTAATGTTACATCGTTAAACACTATTCGTCCTTTCACAGGCCAAACAGTTGGTGGCTTTTTGTTTACATCTAAAGTTTCGAGAGGAGGTTCAGATTCCAATTCATTGTATCTAGTTAATCGTTCAACACTTGTGAGATGGCTTTCAAAATTTGACCACTTTATGACTAACCATTGAAATTCATAATTAAAATTAATTATATAAGCTGTAATAAAACCAACCAAACTTCCAGTAAACTCTTCAGCAAATATAGTCAAAATAAGCAAGCTACCAGACATGAATACCAGTTTCAGATTATCGAGTACATAAACTAACCACCTCTTAGATGTGATAGTCATAAAATAAATTGAGGTATGATCATTAAGATACCTGTTAAATTTGTTGATGAATTTTTCTTCTGTCTTAAATGCACGAACTGTACTTAGACCATTTAGTGTTGATGTTAGGTGTTGAATCACAGGTGACTTCCCAGCACCTTCTAAAGATTCTAATGTACGCGCTGTCCTAATGAAGAAGTTTCTATAAAACACAACGATTGTGATGAATATCATAAATGGAATTGTTAAGTAAATATTCGAAAAAATCATTAATATAAAAAGCACAATGCCATTTAAACTTAAATCAAATAAATCATGAAGAGCATAAGGAATGAGATCGTCTAAAACAGATACATCTCGAGAAAATTTGTTCAATAAAATGCCTACTGAATTTCTATAAAAAAAGCTCATTTTGGCCCTAGAAATTTTTTCAAATAATCGATTGTGCATAAACACCGATGTTTTCATTGTGTAAATAAATAAAAGCAAACTTCTACACAAACTAAAAAAAGTGACCAAAGCGATGAGCATACTATATAGCTTAATGCTGTCATATTGATTGAACACGTCAACTAAATTATAATATCCTTTGTTAGTAATATTTGTAATTTTTGAGTCTAAATTCATATTTATTGTAGTTTTGTGTTTAGTATTTTCAGTCCACAGCTTTAGAAAGTAGTCACATGAGGTAGTGAAAAATTTGTAACTACTGAATGCAATGAAAAGTAGTGGTCCATAGTAGGCGATGTATTTATTTTTAAAATAAGTACCATATGCTTTAGCGATCAAAAATACTTTATCATCATCTTCTTGCATTTTTCTCTCATTTGTTTCTAAATCTTTTGTCTTGCTCATCTCAATAAGTTCATCGACTAAATTATCAGATGCCAAGCTACTTCTTCTCGATAGCAAACTATGAGGTATACTGACACTTGAACTATATAAAATGTTACTTCTTGTCGAATCTCGTCTTATTTTGCTTAGCATTACAGCTTTATCCAGTTCATTTGTACCCACAAATTTAGCGAATTCAGATTCTGGTTCATCTTTTAACTTCTTCATAATTGTTTTTGCTTGATCGAAAAGCACTTGTTTTCCATCTTTGATAAAGAGCACTTTATCAGCATGCTTAATAAAATTGAGTTGATGTGTGACTAAAATAACAGTTTTGTTTTTCAAATAATCATTAATTGCTTTTTTAAAAAGATGTTTAGATACATGAGCATCAACAGCCGATAAC
>BLXL01010891.1:0-14668 GCA_023170135.1 Acarapis woodi
AAAATAATACAATAGACTTTATTCGAAAATTTGTATTTATTATTTAAAAAACTGATTCATTCTCGCATGATTCATCTAAAAGATCATCTAAGTTATTATGTGATTCTTGAATTTTTGATACGATTGTCGATGGCTGAATAAATTGATTTGATCGAACGAAATTCAAATGTTCTTCCAGAGCATCTAAATCGCGATTTTTTTCTTCATAATCAATTTGCACTTTTTCAATTTCGTTAACTAACTGATCTTTCAATTCATCTAAAACTAAATTCAATTGACGAACTTTTTTTACCGAATCATTGATCCAGTCTATATCAATTTATTAATAAGATGCTGTGAGTACTAATCAATAAGTTTTTTTTTTACTTTTTAATATAAATATAAATTTTCAGATATTATGAATAGAAAACCTAAACTAGCTTGGGATTTATATGAACGTCATGAATCAGGCGAATCATTTACCTATCTAAATTTGATTGCAAATGACTGCTATAAGGTATGGCTCTCTTTTAGAAAAATTATCTTTTTCACTGAAATACAATTTTATAATTTTTTGTTACCATATTATTACCCACCAAAGATGGGTCTTTTCTATACATCAGCCCGCGCTTTTTGCATTCTTGAAAAAATTGATTCCAATACTGAATATTTGGAAGGAAAGGTGAGCTTCAAATATTTTAAAAAATGAAATAAATATTTAAAATTATTAATAATATTCAGATTGGTGCTTGTTGTGCTTTATTTCAATTAATCATCGCTGAAAAAGAGTCAAAGTAAGTAAAACGATGAAAAATAACTTGATACAATTCTTTTTTCTGATTTTCTTACAGAGAGTTACTTGGCGAAATCATTAGTTTACTCAAATTATCGAATACTTCACAAACTGACAAAATTATAAAAGTTATGAAACAATGGGCTAATAAAAATGACTTAAGAATAAACTAAAAATTTGGAGAAAATAAATTCATTCGGTAAATGTAGACTTGAATATATATAACTTCAAAATTTTAATAAACTAATTATTTTCGATTCGTAAGTTTGGCTTCTTTTTCTTATTATCTTCGTAACATTCTCGAAATTGTTGCGTTTCCTTTTTACATTTTCTCCAATCTTTGTAATCGAACATACATTGCTGAACTGCTTCATGCAACTCGAGACAACCTAATTTACGAAGCATTAAAATTAATGGGTCATCATTATTCAAATTTGATAAATCACGATCATGACCAGAAGACATTTCAGATGTTAATATTTGTAATGAATGGATTTGAAATTTAAAAAAAAAAATGAAAATTGTCGAATAAAAACTTCAATAAAAATCTATAAAATTGATTCAATTGATTTAATATTCAAATTTAAAAAAGAAAATCCGAAATATTTATAAACAAATACATGTTAACAAAATAATCCTGAACGCGCTGTTTTTGAAATCAACCGAATTGCACTAATCCATTAACCGACAAAGCAAAAATTAGTTAATGAAAAATATATATAAACAAATTTTCGAAATATTAGCAGAAAATAAATTGATTGTATTATAAAACACCATAAAAACTAATTTTCTTCTTCACTTTTGATAAATAAATTTTTATAACACTTGAGCTTTTCATTTAAATTACTTATTTCTAATCTAAGATCATGCTCTGAATTTATATTTTCAAACAATTGAGTATATTCTTTGAGCCCTTGAATTCTAGACTTAACATCCGAAATTTCTTCGCGTAGTTTATTCATTGATTCAGTAGAATAAGCTGATTTAAATCCAATGTTTTCAAGCACTTTTTCAATCGCTTTCGCTTTATTATAACACTCTTTGAATTCGATTTTCACTTTTTCGACATCCATTTTCAAATTCTCAATCACATTACCTTTCTTCTGCAATTTGTTCAAATACTCCTTTTTAGCCATCAACTTCTTTTTTGCTTCATTTAATTCTTGTAAATTTGTATTTAATTCAACTATTTCTTCTTTTTTCTTTTCTAAATTAAGTAACTTGTACGTAATATTTGCAAGTTGGACCTGAAAATTTATTCTATCCAAATTTCTATCTAAATCAAGCAATCTATAGTAATAAATCAAATCATTCAGATTTTTATTTAATCTAGGACACTTGTACTTGATTAAATCAAGTGCGTTGCCGCCAAATAAAGAATCTATAAATTCTTTGATAACGTTGTCCAATCCTTTAGCATCAATTTTCGCATCGTCTAAATCAATATAATTCAACTTGTCAATAAAACTCATTCTTTTTTTTAAGTGTTGATTAATTCGAATGCTTAGAGAATTAAAGGGGTCAATAAAGATGAATTCTGAACCATTTACTTTAAAATAAAATTTTTATCGATTTATCATTCGTTCAGAGAAAAAAATTTATATTTACTTAACAAAATTAATAATTGATAAGAGTTGAAGACCTGTTTTATTAAAATTTAAGATAAAATGCTTCCAATTAAAAAATGCAGCGAAACATTTGTTTTCAAAAAAAAAATTCATTACATTTGGCGCCAACAACTTTGAAATTTATAAAAAAACGGTTAGCTTTTTTGTGTGTAAGTTTTTCTATTTGTTGTTTATTTTACTCATGTTATGAAGTTTAGAAAGTTTCAAAACAGTTTCATTTTTTATTATTGTTAAATTGAATAATTTCTTTCGAATATTTATAATATAAAATAAAATAAATTCAAAGTGCGATATTCATCAAAGTGTACATCATAAAAAAGAAAATTTTCGACTTGACAAGTCATTATCTTGATCGCTCAAATTGTAAAAACCTACTAAGATGGATAATTTAGATATAACTCCAGCATTTATTGATATATTTAATCGAATTAACAAACATTTAAATTTATTGCCATTTCAAAAAGTTTTAAATGATCAAAATTCTACTTTGAATGAAGAAGAAAAGCAAAATTTAAAAACCAAGATCAATGATTCGGTAAAAAAAGTTCGTCAATTGAATTTAGTTTTAGATGAATTGAAAGATCAGTTAGTTAACGAAATTGAAAAAGTGCAAATTGATTATGAAGAAAAAAATCGCGATTTAGATGCTCTGGAAGAACATTTGAATTTCGTTCGATCAAATCAATTTATTCAGCCATCGACAATCGTATCAAAAATTCAAGAATCACATAATAACTTAGATGATCTTTTAGATGAATCATGCGAGAATGAACAAATGAAGAAGGAAAATATTAATCGATTTATGAATCAAAAAGATTTTAATCATAAAAATAATGAAAATGTGACTAAAAAATCAATAAGAAAACCCATATCGCAACTTAAACTATCAAATCAAATAAATACAGATGTAACCAAAAATAATTTGAAATTGATATACACAAATGATTGTCAAATTCAAAATAAACCAATTAAGAATGTTTCACAACAGCAGCAAAAAAAAGAGAAAATAAAGAATGTAGATAATATCTATATTAATTATCCTCAAATCAGCTACATATCATTAAGTGAATTTAATTATATACCGAAATACATGAGAGGCAGAATGAGTTTTGAAACGTGCAATCGGCTAGTCGACGAATTCAACAAGGCGATTGAACATAAATATAAGTTCATGATGATACCAACAAGCAAATATACAAATGAAGAATTAATTAAATATACACTCTACAAAAATCAAGAAGATGATGAGACAAGAGGATTATTTTTTGTAACACCAAAAGATCTCCACGACTATAGTGATCTAAAAATATCGATGAACAATACTAAAATTTTCATCCAGTGTGTTCGACACTGCAAACGCGTCAAAGAAATTCGAGGAATTGATAAATTGATTCGGTATATTATTTTAAACTGGTGATTCGCCTTAATTTTTTTAAATCATAATTAAAACAAACTATCTTTAATACAATAGTATTTGTTGCATTTGTAGAAATAGTCATTGTTGCAATTCATTCATCATTTGAATTTATACTTTCTAGATTTTATTTCTTTTCTTTGGAAACAATAAAAAAAAACAATCATTTTTACTTTGTATATTTGTCATCAAAATATTCTTCGTTCTAAAGATCAGATCGAACACCGAAGCCAGCTTCTTTTGGTGCTTCTTTGAGAGATGTAAGACCACCTAAAAAAAATATTTTAAATATGTTTTTTTAGTAATTGAAGAAGAAAAATCTGTTCAAGTATTACCTTTTGGTTCACAACTGTATCGACCGCTACCTGGTGATGGACCAGCTTTAGGTTTACGGCCATTCTTTAGCTCGTTAACAATACGCGTGACATCTTCAATAGTCAAATCTTCGTAATAATCATCATTTATTTGAATCATAGGCGCATTTACACATGCACCCAAGCATTCAACTTCACTGACCGTAAACATCTTAGGATCAGACGAGCACAAATCTTTTACTTTATTGTACACCTGATCTGCACCTCGAAGCATACAAGGTGTAGTTGTACACACTTGTAAATGATACTTTCCAACGGGTTGTCTTATGTACATTGTATAAAATGTAGCCACTTCATAAACTCGCATTCTAGGCACTTTTAAATAATCAGCCACATAATTCATTGCGCTTAATGGTAACCATCCGCCTTGCTGTCGTTGAGCTAAATCAAGTAAAGGCATGATTGCAGCTGATTGATGATGTTTTGGATACATTGACAAAATTGATTTGGCTCTCTTTATTTATTTATATTTAAAAAATTATATTAGTTAAACTTGTTAAATTTGTTTAATTAATCATATTCATACTTTTATATTCTCTTCATTGAATTTGAATTTCTTAACATCAGCATCGGTCTCTCTATGCACAAACAAGTTATCACTCCGCAAAAATTGCGTCAAGCTGAATGATCTTTTATGATTATTGAATCGATTGTTGAGAAAATTAGTTAATGAGCGTTTAAACAAAGACATTTTTAATTTAATGACTTTGCCAACCAAAAATCTGATTTTTAAAAATTTTCTTTAAATTTGCTTTTAAATGTTCGATACTCAAGTTCATATCAAATATAAACAAATCGATTAAAGCGACATTCTTTTACACGCATGTCTTATCAAGTTTCACGTGTGTTTCCTTTTCGCTTTTCATGTTGTGATTATAAGAGCTAATTGAAATTATTTTAAAGTTGAAGGCGAATTCAATTGATTCAAAATGGACTCAATCGAGACTGAATTTTTATCTAAATACATACCAAATAACGATTTTAAAGGTAAATTAGATGATGAATATTTTGTGAAATTTATCAACAGATCATCGAACCAGATAAAATCGTGTCTAGAACTTATTAAACACATTGAGCAATATAAGAAGACAAATGAAGAATTGAAAAATTATTTTGAATTAGCAGTATGTTCACTTCAAGTTTTTGTTTTGACCAATTGCATTTACGTCAATCAAGTCAAATTAGACAACGAAATTATTAATTTATTTAATGAAATCGATGATAATTGTTTTAAAAATGAACTTCAACTGTTTGATTCAGATTATCAACCGCCTGTGAAATATCCGCAACTGCTTTATTTGACTAAAAAAATTCTTCAGTGTCATGAAAATAATGAATTGGCTTTAATTGTTTTCAAATTACGTTATTTAACCGTTTTTCAATCGATCCTCAATAGAAAAGACATTTCATTTAATCATGAAGAGCTTGTATCGTCAATGGTATCTTTTATTAATCGTTCACAAAACAATGAATTGAACCCGAAATTGAAAATGCGTTTCTTAATTGAACTTTGCCAATTTTATCTAGCCCAGAATAAAGTTCAAGATGTAAGAGAACTTCTTACCCGTGCAAATGATTGTACTCAATTAAAAATTATGTTAAGTGGTGCATTAGGCAAGCGAACTCATTTTCAAAAAGAAGCGAAATCCATACTCTTTTTAAGATTGACTAGGGATTCAATAGAAGAATCATTCAATAACAACTTTGATAAAATGAATGATAAACAAATAGATACTATAAAAAATATAAATTTAAATGATGATACTCTTCTCGATAAACCATTTTTTGAAGATAACAATGACTCAAATTCAATGATCAAATTAAGTGATGATGAAGAAACGTTATTATTAGCAATAGTAAAATTCAGCTCAAAATGTGGTGTTTCACAAGATAGTCTACTCAAAGAAGAATTATTGGCTTATCTTGAAACTTTAATTACGCATTCAACAGTTTGGTTAGTGAAATTTGAGTCAATTTATTATCGTAGCATATTTGAAAAAAACGAACGGCGTAAAGTAGAAAGATCAATGACACAATTAAGTGAACTTATCGATAAAATAAGCCAAAATAAATTAATCAAAAATATCGCAAAACTACATCTCTTCTATTCATGTCAAGTTGCACCTGTTTGGAAAATTAAAAAAAATCTAGCTGATGTACTCGTAGTACTTTCGTGCATAAAAGAGGCACTTGAGATTTATCTTGAACTTGATTTATGGGAAGAAGTCGTTTTCTGTTATAAACAGATTGAACGCCGTGATAAAGCTGCAGAAGTTATTAAACAGCAGATCAAAATCAAAGAGACACCTTACTTACTATGTTTACTTGGTGATGCAACAGATGAAATCGATCATTACGAACGAGCTTGGAAATTGTCTAATGGTAAGAGTTATTTAGCTCAAAAGAGACTCGGCTATTATTATTTTGATCTGAAAGATTATAACCGCGCCATCGATTGCTTCAAAAAATCAATTCAAATAAATCCTAATCAATGCGATACATTACAACGTCTTGGTTATTCAGCATTATTAATTAAGGATTACGAATTGGCAGCAAGTGCATATAGACGTGTGATTGAATGTGACTTAGACAATTTTCAAGCGTGGAATAATTTATCTAAAGCGTACATTAAACTAAATCAAAAGCATCGTGCCTTTCGAACATTGCAGGAAGCTTTAAAAAATAACTACGAAAATTGGAAAATTTGGGAGAATTACATAGTAGTATGTGTAGATATAGGTGCGTTCAATGAAGTGGTTAATGCTTGGAATCGTCTAATTGATATAAAAACAAAGCATAATGATGACGAAATAATGTTTATTCTTGTTAATCAAATTTGTCAAACTGATAATAAAAATATTTCAAATCAATCAGACTTGCAGAAGCGCACATTAACACTACTTGGTCGTATGACCGCAAATTTTCAATGTTCAGTCCAAGTGTGGTTACTCTACGCAAAGTTACTAATTCATTTAAATAAAGAAGACGAACGAATATTGAATTGTCTTTTAAATGGCCAACGTGCATTATTATCTAAACCAAACTGGGAAAAAAGTAGCGAAGAAGTCCTAAATACTCTAAAATCGTTGGATGAACTCTATAATTACTATAAACAAATTTCAGAAAAAGTAAACGATTCGAAAATGTGCGAAAGATTTTGGAATTCTTTCAAATTAACTTCAAATAGTATTTTATCACTAATCAAAAGTCGATACGAATATTGGTCATCTGATGATCAAATTAAACAAACTGTACAAAATTACTTAAATGATTTTGCATTAAAATTGAATATTGTTTAAGTTTTTATCGAAAGTATCTTATTCAATATGAACTATTTGTTATTTAAAATCAATTGTTAACAGACTGATTGAAAAGAATGGATAACATTATTTCTAATAGATTGCACGCATGCGTAACATTTTGTTTTGAAAAAAATTTTGATTTCTCAGATTTATAAATCAAAAAAATTGTGAATTGATGTAGTTTTTAAAAGATTAATAATGAGCAGCACATTGTACAATCGGTTTGTGAAATTGTGCAAATCATGGCCAATCGATGAAAGCAAAACAACACGTGATTTTGGATCTCATTTACGTAATCAATTAATAGTCTGGTTTCCGAAAGGTAAATTTTTTAACTTTTACTAATTCAAACATATAAAACTTGATTTCTAATATTAGGTCAATTAAGTCAAATAAAAGATATAAATGAATTAGATAGACAAATTTCTTCATTGGAACGTTTGTGCAGCGATGTACACAAAAAAAAACACACAGATTCAAGAGTGTCGAAATTGCAAACTGTTTCTTTATTTACAAAAGATGAAATTAGGACGATCTTATCTACTAAGTATCTTAAAGAAAACGAAGAAACACGTAAAGCCGCAAAAAAATTGAAATTTTCAATCAAAGATTCGAGAGTCAATCTACTTTTCCTCTCTAAAGAGAAAAAATCAAAAAACAAACTTATATCCTAAACAAAATTTAAAACTTGATAATCAAGTTTTTTGAAAAATTTAAGATACTTGATATTACTTTATTTAATAAATATTTTTGCTTTAATTATATTTAATTATTTTAATTAAAATAGAAATGTAAATTTCTAAACTCCGATGAATATTTAGAATATGAAACGAAGCATGGTTAAGCTTTATTGAAAACAATAATTTTTAATTTATTCAAGACTATTTGAAATCGTGTGATTTTCATTTTATTATCATTTTTCTTTTCAAAGACATATTTTTCTTATCGGCGTTCTGTGTAATTTTGTTAATAATAAAACTGATTAAAACAAAAAAAAGGTAAATGCACTTGACAAATTAACAATTTTATAATTTTTATACCCAATTTCAGGTGGAAACAATACAAGAATATTATAAAGAAATAATCATTTAGCAATTAAAATATAAAGTATATGTGTGTCAGTCATCCTAATGTCATTTGAAATTTATTAAATTTTGGATAATTTAGTAAAGGAAAAAATTTGTAAAATTTATTCAATGAAGCCTGATAATTTATCCCTTTTCAATCTTTTTCGAAACTTTTCACTTGTTATTCAAACTAACAAAGTTAAAATTAGGTTGAGTGATTTTAGACTTGAAATTAAAAATTGCATTAAACATCAATAAAAAAAGTTTATGAAAAATTAGTTATAAATCAACATTTTTTCTCTATTCTAAAGAGTGAAAAATTAAAAAAAAAAGTTTCAAACAAAGCGCCATTAATAGTTATAAATGCGCATATTCAAAATAAGAAAACAAAAAGGTAGACACATGAAGTTAGTATGAATTCAATTATTATTTTGATCAATACTGATGAAAAAGTTTTGAAAATTTTGTTCATCTCCATAAATCATTCCTTCATTAAATAGATCAAATGCATCTTTATAATCTAACTTTACAGCGCAATACTGGAGTCTGTTCTGCCATTCATGGCAATTTTCTAGGGAACAAGCAACAAGAGATTGCATTGGCAAAAGGAACAGTTCTTGAAATAATCAAACCCGATACTAGTACAGGCAAAATACACTCGGTAATTTCAGTAAATGTATTCGGTATTATAAGATCAATGCTAGCTTTTCGATTAACTGGTGGTTCGAAAGATTATTTAGTTATTGGGTCAGACTCAGGTCGTATAGTCATACTAGAATACAATGAATCTAAAAATATCATTGAAAAAGTGCATCAAGAGACATTTGGCAAAACTGGATGTCGACGTATTGTACCTGGACAATATTTAGCGGTTGATCCAAAAGGTAGAGCTGTGATGATCAGTGCTATAGAAAAACAAAAATTGGTTTATATTTTGAATCGTGATCAACAAGCCAAACTCACAATTTCATCACCACTTGAAGCTCATAAGTCGAACACTTTGGTTTATTTCACGGTAGGCATCGATGTTGGTTTTGAAAATCCTATGTTCGCTTGTCTTGAAGTCGATTACGAAGAGGCTGATAATGATCCGACTGGCGAATCAGCTCAAAATACTTTACAGACTCTCACTTTTTACGAATTAGATTTAGGACTAAATCACGTTGTTCGAAAATACAGCGAACCGTTAGATGAATATGCTAACTATTTAATTACTGTACCTGGCGGGAATGATGGACCAAGTGGAGTGCTTGTTTGTTCAGAGAATTTTATAACCTATAAAAACTTTGGTGATCAGCCAGATATTCGCATTCCTATACCTAGAAGAAGAAATGATCTGGATAATCCTGAACGAACGGTTATGGTAGCTTGTAGCGCATCACATAAAACAAAATCTATGTTTTTTTTTCTTATTCAAACGGAACAAGGAGATATTTTCAAAGTAACTTTAGAAGTTGATGAAGATATGGTTACTGAGATTAAACTCAAATATTTCGATACTGTACCTGTAGCAACTTCGTTACTCGTTCTTAGGACCGGCTTTTTGTTTGTAGCTGCTGAATTTGGTAATCATCATTTATATCAAATTGCAAGCCTTGGAACTGATGATAATGAACCAGAATTTAGTTCAATTACCCAACTTGCGCCTGACGAGAATTTTCTATTCACACCTCGAGAGCTTAAGAATTTAATATTAGTTGATGAAATGGAATCATTGTCACCAATCATGCATTCATTTGTTGGCGATTTAACAAACGAAGATACTTCACAATTAGTTTTAGCTTGCGGTCGTGGCCCAAGATCATCAATCAAAATACTTAGACATGGCTTAGAAGTGTCTGAGATGGCTGTCTCTGAACTTCCCGGTAGTCCAAGCGCTGTTTGGACAGTAAAACGCCATGAAAATGATGAATTTGATGCTTATATAATTGTGTCGTTTATAAATGCAACTTTAGTGCTTTCCATTGGTGAAACTGTCGAAGAGGTCACTGATTCAGGTTTTTTAGGCACTACATCCACTATTTCCTGTGCTCAAATTGGTGATGATGCGCTAGTTCAGGTAACTTATCAAAATTTAGTTTTTAATTATATTATAAATTGATAACCAATAATTTAACTTCTCTTTTTATTTTATTTTAATCAGATTTATCCTGAAGGTTCGTAATTAAATTTTGTTAAAAAATTTTTCTCCTCAACATACTCGATTCATGAAATTCTATTTTTAAAGGCATTCGTCATATTCGAACTGATAAACGGGTTAATGAATGGAGAACTCCGATGAAAAGACAAATTGTCAAATGTGCCATTAATCATAGGCAAGTTGTGATTGCATTGTCAGGTGGTGAACTTGTTTATTTTGAGATGGACATAGTTGGTCAATTGAATGAATATACCGATAGAAAAGAAATGGGTTGTGAAGTCATTTGTATGGCACTAGGTGCTGTGCCACAAAATGAGCAAAGATCAAGATTTCTCGCAGTCGGTTTATCAGATAATACTGTTAGAATTATCTCCTTGGATCCATCAGTAAGTAGTAAAGATTAAATTTTTTTTCTCAAGCTCATAATTCATATAATAAATTACATTTGTATTTTAGGATTGTTTATCACCACTTTCTATGCAAGCTTTACCTGCATCACCCGAATCATTGTGTATTGTTGAAATGGGTAATAGAAGAAAAAACGCTAAAGATTTATCTTCATTCGAGCGGCTTTATTTAAATGTTGGCCTACAAAATGGTGTTCTTTTAAGAACGGTAATTGACAATGTTTCGGGCGATTTATCTGATACTCGGACTCGTTACCTGGGCTCAAGACCTGTAAAATTATTTACAGTGAGAATGCAAAATAGTAGTGCCATATTGGCAATTTCGAGTAGATGTTGGCTTCTCTATCACCATCAGGGTCGCTTTCATCTAACACCACTCTCATACGAATTACTTGAATTCGCTTCTGGTTTCTCATCTGAACAATGCTCAGAGGGTATTGTTGCTATTTCATTAAATACATTAAGAATTCTGTCATTAGAAAAATTAGGTACAGTCTTCAATCAGCACTCAATGCCACTTGAATATACTCCTAGGAAATTTTGTGTTCATCACGCTACTGGCAATATAGTTTTGATTGAAATGGATCATAATGCATTAAATGAAGACTCGAAAAAAGCTAAAAAGCAACAAATGGCCGAAGAAATGGTTGAAAATGCTGGTGATGGTGAAGAGGAAGCTGCAGCTGAGATGGCTGCTGCGTTTTTAAGTGAAGACTTACCTGAAAATATATTTGGTTCACCTAAACCAGGCGTTGGTTACTGGGCATCACAAATAAAGTTGATAAATCTTATTTCAGGTAAAGTATTGTATAAAGTGGCTTTGGAGCAAAATGAAGCTGCATTCAGTATTGCATTAATTAAATTCGCACAGTATGGCGACAATCAGTTTGTCGTAGTAGGAACGGCAAAAAACTTAAATCTTAACCCTAGATCATGTGATGGTGGTAATTTGTATGTTTATCAATTAGCCGATAACGGAATGAAACTAGAATTTATGCATGTGACACCGATTGAAGAAGCAGCTTATTCAATGTGCGGTTTTCAAGGCAAATTAGTTGTCTCCATTGGTCGTTCAGTTCGACTTTATGATTTGGGAAAAAAAAAATTACTTCGTAAATGTGAAAATAAACAATTTCCAAACTTAGTCGTGAGTCTACATTCCATGGGTCATCGTATTTATGCTTGTGATGTGCAGGAAAGCGTATTTTATGTTCGATACAAACGTGATGTTAATCAATTAGTTATTTTTGCTGACGACACTTTACCCCGTTATATAACTGCATGCGCACTTCTCGACTATGATACCGTGGCATTAAGTGATAAGTTTGGTAATGTATCAATCGTCAGACTGCCAAAAGATACAAATGACGAGATAGATGAAGATCCAACTGGTGTAAAATCATTATGGGGTCGAGGTTGGTTAGGTGGTGCTTCACAAAAAGTAGATTCAATTTGTGAATTTCATGTTGGCGAAATTATTACTTCACTTCAGAAAGCCACTTTAATACATGGTCTAGCTGAATGTTTGATTTATTTTACATTGTCGGGAACAATTGGAATTCTTGTACCATTCACATCACAAGAAGATTATCTATTTTTTCAAAATCTAGAAATGCACCTAAGGAATGAAAATACACCACTATGTGGCCGAGATCATCTATCATTCAGGTCATACTATTTTCCTACAAAAAATGTAATTGATGGTGATTTATGTGAGACATTTATGTCAATGCCATTCAATGTGCAGAAAAGTATAAGTGAACAATTAGAAAGAGTTCCCACTGAAGTTAGTAAAAAATTAGAGGACATCAGAACTCAGTATGCATTCTAAATTTTATATCATACAAATACTAAAATTCATCACATTACCTGAATCATTTATAATTTTTTTTTTAATTTTCATCACACTAATAGATCATAAGAAAAAACTTTAAAAATAATAAAATTAGGAAAATTTTTTATTTTATCTTTATTTAACTCTAATGTACCTATAGAGCACATTTTTTTTATAATAAATAAAATTTACCATCTAAATTTATTTTCTATTTTGAAGTTAAATTTTTGAGGTGAAAATATCCCGACAAAAATGCAGCGATTAAAACTCCACTAAGACATTTAATTGTTTGAAACATATTTAATTTGATGAAAAAGAGTGTGTAAAGAGTGAAAATGAGAAATAAACTGCTATGAAACATTAGGGCACTGAACGAAAATGAAAATTTTGAGAAATTTAAGCGAATTTTAAACCAGCAAACAATAAGTAAGAATAAAGGTAATAAACAGAAAAGAGTGAATGCTAATGACACAAATACTGGTGGGCGCTTTTCAGCTTCTTTGAATTGATGAATGATTTCCGGTCTTATTAAGTATTGATTTAACCAATTCGTTTTAACCAATGGTTCTTGAACAAATTGAATATTTACTCTGCCAAGCAACCAATTAATTGAATTTTCAACAATCGAATCACCGACTACTAATCTTATTGCATAATCACCCGATTTAAAATTGAAATCTTTTCCCTTATAATTTAAATTAATATCTTTGCTATAGACTTTTGTGGCAAGATCTTGATCGCTAATAAACACAATTTCATCACTTGTTTGTTCGTTTACAAAGTGAATAAATGCTTGTTGGACAGTGATATCTTCTGACTTGTTCAAATCTTGCACACTAAATTTAATGCTTAGCTTTTGATTGCCGTCACATTCGATCATTTTTGTCAATCCGGTAGGATATTCAACGGAATCATACTTGAAAGATAATTTATCTTTTTCAGCCACACTAAATCCAATACCATCCAATTTTACTTTGACCATCTTTTGAGCCTTGAATACACCTAATTGAATAAACAAAAAGAAGATTTGAAAAAAATTCATTTTGATTCAATTTTGTTGGATGACAATCAATAATGGGCAATGAATAAGTTAAGAAGTAAAAAATCCTCTAAAATACTGTTATGATGATTCGTTTGATTGTATTAGGTAAAAACACTAAATCATGAGCATGCGTATTAAACATATTATTCTCTGATTGTGTACAAACAGTGTAAAAATAGTGCTGAAAATACTATATCAACATCCAGCTAATCATTCGATAAAAGATATGTCTGAATATAGTCTAAATTTTAATTTAAAAATTCTTCAAACTTATTATTTTTTGTTTTGTATTTATATAAAAATTTCTATATCTTTTTATATCTAAATTTATCGAATTAAATATTTATTCATATAACAGATTTTCCGGAAAAGGTAACTATTGATTTGTGAAAACTTTTTTGAAACGTTTTCATCAGATCATAATTTACATCTGATAGACAAGACTGATCAAATCTAACATCAGAAAAATAGCGGATCACTAAACAAAATATTTTGTCTATATGTTATGGCTTTCATTCAATGGAGACGATTTGACTTCTTTGTACACAATTATTTAGATAAGAAACAAGATGAAAAGACAGTCAGTCAAAAATTGTTAATTGATGAACAAGAAAATGGTGAAAATTTAGATACGTTCGCAAAATTAAAAAAGATTAAAATAACGTGTAGTGATAGTGGAAGAGGCCAA